>CM022765.1:21211482-21258982 GCA_012411365.1 Ameiurus melas
ACCATATAACGATCAGCTGCGATCAGTATCAGTGCCGATTAATCAGCAAAACTGATCACTTGGTCAATGGGTCGTGGGTCTGCTGTTAGTCAAGTCTTAAAACAAACCAAGACATGTTTTTGTCCTTCTAGTGTTTTACTCTAGGCGTGTTGCTCTAGTAGTTATGGTAGGGTTAACGTTACGTTGAAAACCCCAGTGCTGCGTGTTTTCAGCATTTAAACACTGCTCTAAAGACTTTCATTATTAGGAGCTACGGGTAGACAGCTGAGCTCAGAGACCAGAGTAACACTAGCAGGACAAAAACTCAACTAGCACTAACAGGGTTTCTGAAGAGCCGAGTGTCTGGTGTATATATTATTATGATTATGACTTAAACATACATGCGATCAATAGAGAATCTTAATATATTCTCTAAGCAGACAGAATTTAGGAGTTGTGCGGTTTATACCGGGTGATCAATTGTCCGGGAAATACGGTAAGAAGCCGCGATGTTTGTGCGTTTAGGTACTACGCAGCTGTGGAGGCCAAAAAGGAGCGCACCAGTAAACATGCCCAGTCTTTTGGTACGAAGAAGGTGTCTCAGAGCACCACACCAAATCAGGTCAGTTCTTTTGTTTGTTTTAGTAGTTAAGATTTTCGAGTACACGTTTAAAGAGATTTACTTTTGATACGGAAGAGGGTCTTTCAAGAAGCTTTTATATGTTGGTGTCAAAATGGAGGATCTCATGAATGCACATCCGGTATGTTTGCACTTATATTGTGTGTGTATATGAAGTAAAAGCATGTGTATCCGTATCAGGACCGAGCCATATGGCAGACGCTGCTCAACTTCCTGTCAGAGAGGCAGCAGACTCCAGTGGTGGCGTTCACCTTCTCGCGCACGCGCTGTGACGACAACGCTCGCTCGCTCACCTCTCTGGACCTGACCAGCTCGGTGGAGAAGAACGAGATCCACTCCTTCTTCCATAAGAGTCTGAGCAGGCTGAGAGGAGGAGACCGACAGCTCCCTCAGGTACAACACCACCCACGATTGCTCAGGGTTTCTGACGAGCGCTCTAAACGCTACCGAGAATTCATTTCGCTCCACTGCATCAACACACAAAGACACGCTGAATATTTTTTTTGCCAGTCTTTCTTTCTAAGTGTTCTCTCATTTCTAGAAGAAGGTGTTGCATCTAGGCGGGTTGTAATGCTTCCACCTGGATTAAAACATTCTCACCCAATAGAGGTCGACCGGTAGTGGGTTTTTTAACCCAGCCGAATATGTTTTACGCTTCATATCCTCTTACCTCAGGATCAGACAAGGCATGCGGAGCACTAAGCTGCTCAGAGGTGCGTGTCTGAATCCGGGTAATTAACCTCGCATGTTTTTACAGCCAGTGCTTTTGGTTTAATGGACCGTGCTGGAGATATAGCGATAACAAAGTGGGGGGAAATCCAGCCAAGCAAACCTCGTGTTAAGAAGTAATAGTTCTGAGGTACAGTGTGTTCGAGTCAGAAGCTTGAATTCTGCAAAAGACGAGGCAGTGAAAGGCTTCCCATCGTGCACCTGGGGGTTTATTTGTAATTCGGATGCCCGTTCCGGCTTTACTGACATTTTTACTATCATTAGTTTAAGTGTTTTTTCTTTTTTTTTTTATATACAAGGTGGAAAATTAAAGGGGGGGGTATATATGGACCCTATGATTTTTGTCAGCGCAGTAGATTCTGATACTAGGCACATAAATGATGTTCTTGGTTCTCAGGTCCTGCTGATGAGGGACTTGCTGAAGAGAGGCGTTGCCGTGCACCACAGCGGCATCCTGCCGATCCTGAAGGAGGTCATCGAAATGCTTTTCTCTAGAGGCCTTGTAAAAGTACGTCTTAAAACCGTTTGCTATAAGCGTTGTTTCCGTGTACGCCCTATGACCACATCCAGCGGTTTAAAAATGTTAGATTTAAAATACATCTTTGTGAGGAATTCCAAAGTATTTATTTTGCTTTTAAGAATCCCAAAATGACGTCAAATGATTATTTGATTGTGTGCTCTTTAACGCTTTTAAACTCAACTCTATGCCTAAAAAAAAAAGAAAAGAAAAGAAAAGTTTCAGTTGGTATTAAACTTGTAACAGGCACGTTACCGTTTCTCATGCCACAGCACTGTAGATCAAAAGGGTTTTAAGGTCATGAGAAACATTTCGGTCGAGTGTCCACAAACTTTTGACCGGTAGTGTAAGACTAATAATAAACGGATGAAGGATACTACACACTCTAGCATGGTTCGCTCACATTCCACAACATTAAATGTAACGATAAATGGATAAAAATGATGATGGTTATCGTCAATGGCAGAGAGGAAGAGAACACTACAGGACGTGCTGATATAGACAATTAATCAGCTTCGTGGTGATGGCAGTAATCCTATATCATATCAGACGGCACCCCCCACCCCCCCACCCCCTTACAGCACCCCTCCAAGTGTTTTTTTTTTTTCCCTTTCTTATATAATGTATGAGCTAATGAGTTTCTCATGAGGACGGGCTGGGGGCATTTTGCAGTTTTTAATGAGACTTTGGAACGAGTTTTTCTTCTCTCTAATGCCATTATCATGTGGAACTTTAATATCAAGTAATTCCACAAGGCTTGTTGATTTGCGCATTACAAAAGCCACTGGGGATTAGCAGTAACTAGCACTGCGATAAATGTGATTCAGTAATCACACAGTGCATGCAGATGATCACAGCGATGTTTCTCTCTCCTGCAGGTTCTGTTCGCCACCGAGACGTTTGCGATGGGCGTGAACATGCCGGCCAGGACCGTGGTGTTCGACAGCATCCGCAAACACGATGGAACTGGATTCAGAAACCTTCATCCTGGTGAGAGGAAAAAAAAGCACGCCTTTTTAAAAAAAAATGTTTAATTTGCCCTCGTCATTTCATGGTACTACTCTCCTGCTGGACCTACAGTCGGCTCTATAATTATTGGCACCCTTGGTTAGGGGTGGGATGGGTTGTTGTGGTTAATTAGCTCAATCTCCCACTGAAAACATGACCGAAGAAAATAGGCAGCCCCCAAATGTAATATTTTGAACATGTCACTATTATTGGCACCCCTGCATTTAGTACTTTGAGCAAGGTGCTTTTGCCACCCACTGAGTCTATGATGCTTGATGAGATTGGAGGATACCGAATGAGAAATCGGTACAATGCAGATTCTTTCCAGATGCTCCAGCGTCTTAAATCTTGTGAACTGTCTTTTTCAGCTAACTCGACAGGTTTAGGCTTGATGAATTAACCACGAAGACATTTTATCATAACCTGTTTCCCCACCAATAAGGGTGCCAATAATTCTGGAGCTGTGTGTGTGTGAGAGAGCGTGAGAGAGAGAGAGAGAATTCCATGCCTGCCAGGCTGTTCCTGTTTTTCATGACTATTCCTGATGACAGTAATTAAGGAAGACTGAATTGATGCTCATTACTGTTAGTAATTGCACAGATCACAGTGAATGGGCAACACAATTCCGTGTGTGTAGAGAGATGTCTAATGTACATTCTTTATGAGAAACTTTTAAAAATTTTTTTTTTTTTTTTTTTTTTTTCCCCCTCCGATGAGTGTAATGGCTTTGCACATCGTGATCAGTGAGAGGAAGAACATTGGAAATGACACATAGTTTAGCGTTTAAACTAAAATGAGTTGAGACTAAATAACTGGATAAATAAATGAGCAAATGTGAGGTAGTCATAAGCTGAACATTACATGTTCAAATCTTATAATTATATAATTAGTATTATTTGGTGAGTGTGGGTTTGGGGGTTTTTTTTTTTTTTTGTGTTTTTTTTTTTTTTTTTTTTTTGACTAAATGCAAAGAGGCCACACTCCTTCACTGTGACTGACAAGAACAGAAGCCACGCCTCCTTCACTGTGACTGATCGACTCAGAGGCCATGCCTCCTTCACTGTGACTGATCTTCCCCAGAAGCCATGACTGCATCTGAATAACCCCAGTACCCTACTATACAGTAGGCGGAAAGCAATATGCCAAAAGAAGTAGTATGTTCGAATTTTCACAAGTCAGTAATTGAGAAATTACCGGATGATTCTGCAGTATGGACTCATAATGTGCTCTCTAGACAACTGTGCTATCCAATAAAGCAACGGGACTGGTGCGGAAGAGCCACCAGAATCAAAAATGGCGGAAGGCAGCGCATCGGCTCTTTTTAAGTTGAAGGTCACATGACGATGCCAACATGGCGGATGTAGTATGTCTGGATTGTATTCATACTACACACTTATATTGATCGGGACGTACTGTGTCAACAGCCGAGTAGTAGGTACTGAATCGAAAGCAGTAGGTACTGAATCGAAAGCAGTAGGTGCTGAATCGATAGCAGTAGGTGCTGAATCGATAGCAGTAGGTGCTGAATCGAAAGCAGTAGGTGCTGAATCGATAGCAGTAGGTGCTGAATCGATAGCAGTAGGTGCTGAATCGATAGCAGTAGGTGCTGAATCGATAGCAGTAGGTGCTGAATCGATAGCAGTAGGTGCTGAATCGATAGCAGTAGGTACTGAATCGAAAGCAGTAGGTGCTGAATCGATAGCAGTAGGTGCTGAATCGATAGCAGTAGGTGCTGAATCGATAGCAGTAGGTGCTGAATCGATAGCAGTAGGTGCTGAATCGATAGCAGTAGGTACTGAATCAAAAGCAGTAGATGCTGAATCGAAAGCAGTAGGTGCTGTCACAGTATGTGATTTTGGATGCAGCCCATGTCTCTAGTGAAGTGGCCCCACCTACTTTACTAGGACACAGAAGCCATACCTCCTTTGTTGGAATTGACAGGGACAGAGGCCACGCCTCCTTCACTGTGACTGACTGACTGACTGACTGACACAGAGGCCACGCCTCCATCGTATCAATTCAATCCTGATCCCGTCACAAACTTTGCCTGAATTTGTTAAAAAGAAAGAAAAGAAAATTAAACGCGAAGTTAATTAATACGCAGTCAGAAAGATTTTGTGTGTGTGTGTGTGTGTGTTCTCGTCTGCAGGTGAGTACATACAGATGGCGGGGAGAGCAGGCAGAAGAGGCCTGGATGCTACAGGCACGGTCATCATCCTCTGCAAGACTGGAGTTCACGAAATGGCAGACCTGCACACCATGATGCTGGTGGGTTCTGACACCGAGTGCACCTCCATTTTATTATTCACCGATTTTAATCTCCTCTTTAAGAAGACGTTGCCCGAGGCATTTATTTGGTTTGATATAGCTGTTCAGTTCCAGTTACCAGTGCTGTAAAGAATCAGACGTTTGAATCGGAAACAATTCCTAGCAGCTATAAACAGATGATCTCTTAAAAATGATCTCTCTCTCACTCTCTTTAAGTTAAGATGGAAAATGCAGATTATCACGCTATAGACAAAGCGTAAACTCCTTAAGGTGGAACTTCCCTGAATCGAATCGTATCTGTGCGGAACTGAATCGTGTCTGAGTCGTGTCTGTGCGGCGTCGGAGTCGTGTCTGTGCGGCGTCGGAGTCGTGTCTGTGCGGCGTCGGAGTCGTGTCTGTGCGGCGTCGGAGTCGTGGTTCTGCGGTCGCCGGAGTCGTTCTGCGGCGTCGAGTCGTGGTCTGCGCGTCGAGTCGTGGTTCTGCGCGCCGGAGTCGTGGTTCTGCGGCCGAGTCGTGGTCTGTGCGGCGTCTGTGCCGGGTCTGTGCCGGGTCTGAGCAGCACTGAATCGTGTCGGTGCGGTACTGAATCATATCGTATCGCATCGTTAGCGAATTCCAGCATGTTGATTGTTATTGTACCGGATCGTATACCATGCCTGGACACATGTACCGTAGGTACTCATCACTGTTCCAGGTCTTTGAGTAGTGACGTGTTGGCGATTTCTTTTTCTAAAGTGGAATTGCGGGGAGGGGGGGGATGGGGGTGTTGTCATAGCAATCAGGATCCATTGATACGAAGTGTGTTGTGGCTTTTATTGATGATTTATTTTTTACACGTGCCGTTTGTGTTACATAACGAAGGGTTTTAAAGCGTAAGTGCCTGCGTGGCGTGTGTGTGGGGGTTTAGGGGATCCTGTCTGGCTCTTCTCTGAATGTTAATCGGCGCCGTGGCGATGGGGGTCGTGCCAACCGCCTGCTCCATGGCAACAGCATCACCCCGATGGACTGCGAGATGTAATTACTCACAGCGGGATGGAAAGAGAGCTGCGACCTCCATCAAACCCATTTGACTTATTTTTTCACGTTCCTCAAAAAAAGAACGAGCGGATGAAAAGCGAGTTGTCGGATCATATCTGTGTTAATAAGTGTGACGTGTAACGAGCCTTCGATTCGACCCGTTTGTGGTCTAACCCGGTTCTCCGCGTTTCCTCAGGGAAAGCCGACGTTGCTGCAGTCCCAGTTCAGGCTGACTTACACCATGATCCTCAACCTGCTGCGGGTCGAGGCCCTCCGAGTCACCGACATGATGCGCAGGAGCTTCTCCGAGAACCACAGGGACACGCAGGTGGATACGTTTCCCAGCAGCCCCTGCTCTTCAAAGATCTTTACTAAAATATTTAGCAATAAAACATTTCTAAAATCTTTTCTAAAGTTTATCTGTAGGGGTTTTTGTTTGTTTGCTTGTTTGTTTTTAAACAAAAATGATCTATCGACTGTTGGAGAGTTTGCGGGATTCAAATCAGTTTTGACGGGTTTGTTCTCTGCCCTGGAACGAAAAGAAAAAAAAGCGAAATCTTTCAAACCCTTTCTGGTTTCCGCTAAGGTGAATTACATTTCCTGACATCTGAGGGTTTTTTCTCTCTCAGATTTCTAGGAAAGATATGTAGCAGATGTAAGATGTAACATTTGGCAAATTATCTATGCAAATTTTCTGCCTTTGCATGCTCTCTCTCTCTCTCTCTCTCTCTCTCTCTCTGTGTCTCTCTATCTGTCTATCTCTATCTGTGTGTCTCTCTCTCTATCTGTCTCTCTCTCTATCTGTGTGTGTCTCTCTCTCTCTATCTATCTATCTCTCTATCTGTGTGTGTCTCTCTCTCTATCTCTCTCTCTCTATCTGTGTCTCTTTCTATCTCTCTCTCTATCTGTGTGTCTCTCTCTCTCACTGTCTCCTCCCTCCCCCTCCTCACGACTGTGCTCCCACTCTCTCTCCCTGTGTCCCACCTCTGTGTGTGTCCTCTCTACTGTCTCTCTCTCTCTGTGTCTCTCTATCTCTATCTGTGTGTCTCTCTCTCTCTCTCTCTCTCTCTCTCTCTCTGTCTCTCTCTCTCTCTCTCTCTCTCTCTCTCTCTCTCTCTCTCTCTCCAGTTCAGTTCAACAGGGCTTTATTGGCATGAATGTTAGAAATGACGACGTTGCCACAGCAAATAGTGCATGTAGATTGAATTAAAAGTTACACAAAGTTAAACCAACCAAAAAAAGAAAAAACCCTCTCACTGTCTCTCTCGCTCTCTTGCACTCTCTCTATCTCACTGTCTCAATCTCTGGCTCTCAACATTTCTCTCTCTGTCTGTCTCTGTGTCTCTCTCTCAGACTAATGAGAGGAGGATATCCGAGTTGAAAAGGGAGCTTTCCTCTCTCCCACCTCTAGACACAGAGGGTCAGTTATCTGATCTGCTCTCGTATTACCACACTTTGACAGAGCTACGCATTACAACAGAAGCCCTGCAGGTACATGAACGAACACACACGCACACACACGCCATCACAGATGCACACCATCACAGGCATACGTATCCTGTGCATAATATATGACGCCTCTGTAATCCCATAAACTAATATTTCTATACTGAGGTACATACTGAAGACTATTTATGTAAAAAAAAAAACTAAACGTTGGGGTTTTTGTAAAAATGAGTTAAGAGTATGTTTTCCACGCCCACTGTGTCAGCAAGCAGTGATGGAGTCGGTGAACGGACTGAAGGCCTTGTCAGTGGGACGGGTCGTCGTGATCAACAACGCTCAGCACTTCAACGCCCTGGCTGTCCTCTTACAGGTCCGTGTGTGAAGGCTTGTATGTTTGTCTCTGTGTGTGTGTGTGTGTGTGTGTGTGTGTGTGTGTGTGTATATATATATATATATATATATATTTTTTTATATTTTGTTTGTTTAATGGACGTGTCTGCCATTCTGCTGCCTTCAGGTGTCCACTGACTCGGTGAATCGGACGTTCACTGCCCTCATCGTTTGTGAGAAAGGCAACGAAGAAGCAGCAGGACTCGTTCAGAACAACCGGGTGTTCACACACCTTCACGACACCAGCCTTTTCACCCCAGAGGGTCAGTCTAATACACGTCACCCACTCGTACAAGATCGATCGTCCTCGTTGCTCACGTGTTCGTGTGTGTTTAGGTCCCTGCAGTCACACGGTGCAGAAGCTGAAGCCGCAGGACATTTCTGCAATCACTGTTAAGACCCTGAAGGTCATCCCAGAGAGGATTATCGATAACTATAACAAGAGACTGCAGCCCCGCTTCAGGTGGACGAGCATCTGTTTTGTGTCCGCTTGCATTTATCTCATTCTCAGATCATTAAAGTGAACTTTCCCGCTTTTCCCGCCAGACTGGATCCACCTGGTCAAGCCATTTCCACTGCAACTCAGGAGCTCCTGCGATTGGCCGAGGCCAACCCGAACGGCATCGCAACCCTCGACCCCGTGAATGACCTCCACCTGAAGGGCGTGGATGTGGTGGAGGGTGTGATGAGGCAGCGAGTCCTTCAGGACAGCCTCAAAGACTTCCACTGCACCCACTCGCCCACCTTCACCGAGCAGGTATGTCTTACTCTGATCTTCCCTCACCTGTGCCTATGTTTACCTGTCTCACGCATTCTTGCCTGTCTAACCAGCTGAGCGTCTGGTGAAAGACCACGTCAGGGCCGTGGCACCAAAAGTTTGGGGTTCTCTTGCTCCTTCTTTAAATCTTGGATTAAGTTTTTTCTGTCGTCTTATTAGGGGGCCAAGCACCGAAGGTGTGTAAGCACCCTATTGTTATTCTATGTTCTTCTTCTTCTTCTGGGTGTCTATGAGAGCTCATAGAATTGTCTGGTAAAAAGTTGTGAAATTTGGCACACTGATTGGGGAAGGTCTAAGGAAGATTCCGACCAAATTTGGGCCAAGAGCTGCCAACATTTTATTGCCACCTTCGGGTCAAATTTTGGCCTAATTTAGAAGTACGTTTTTGGGTCATAACTTTGAACCATCGACGCATTGAACCATGTGTCCAAAATTTAAATGCCGGGCATCCCTGGATTCCCCTGGTCGAGACGAGACGAGACGCACCCTATGATGTTCTTTTCCGCCATCTTGGATTTTGTCAAAAACGTTTTTTTCCGCTGTTCCTCCCACAAATTTTGTTCAATCATCACCAAATTTGGCACACATCATCTTCAAAGTAAATCTCATAAAAGGTATTGAAAAAAAATAGAATAATCCAAGTGGGTTGCCTGTAATGTGCTGACAAATCTGACAACAGACCCACCAAACAGCAAGTGAGGCTGTATCTCGGCAACAACACAAAACTTGGTAGCCTCTTCAGGGCCATAACCAGAGGCTATGCAACAAATTGCCTGCCCACACCACCTACTGGTTAAAAGTAACAATAACGTGCTTAAATAAATGCTTACATCTAACTGCCATTTTTTCTATTAATCCTAATTATACCCAGTGCTCATCATCTTGAGACGTGTCTGAGCAAAAGTTATCAAAGGAACCCTGATATTCAAAACCGTTCTCCCATAACGGACTGGCAAATTCGTGAAACTACAAATCATCTTGAATCCCTTTGCTTATAGTTATGGCTCTGCTTTCCTGTGATTTGTTTATACAACGATTGTAGCGCACCTGTGAATATGCGGCTCACGGCGTCTGGCTGCTTGGCCCCCGAAAATGCTGCTTGCCGCTTTCATTTGAACGTTTTTACGTCCTTATCCGTAATTCTAAAAATGGTGTGGTTGTTTGTACGCCTCTAGTTACGATTAGTTACTCGTACACAATCCTAAGTGCGTTCTTCCAAGCTGCTGCACATCTTTGTGCGGTATTAAAAACCGAATTATAACAGCTAATCCTTCTGGCCCCGGCTTCCATCCCTTCAGTCTCGGTGCACAAGAGGCTAATGTCTCATATGCTCCTGTTAATGTCATCCAGACTCCAGCATTGGAGGAATGAGATTAAACTCATCTCCTGCCACTAATTGTAATTTACTCGGAGAAAGGCGTCTGCCTGAGTGATTAACGACTGAGTGGATCGTCTAACAGCAGTTTTTTTTCTGTCCTCAGTTTGCACGTGTGCAGGAGCGGATGAAACTGCAAGAAGAGCTGGACAAGCTGCTGTACCTGATCTCGGATCAGTCCCTGACTCTGCTGCCTGAGTACCACCAGAGGATTAAGGTCCGTGCCCGTCACGCTACCCGGCTATTACCGCTACTTTCCTGATCGCTTCCCAAAGACATAGTGGCACATAGTAGAGCAGTTGGACTGTCTGTAATACCGAGGACGTAGTTTGATCAGTATAGTGCGAAATGTATTCTTATGAGTTATGTAAATATCATCCTCCTTTATAAAAAAACAAAACAAAAAAACAGTGACATTTTATAGTCAGTAAAACACTTTGTGGAGTGCTATTGGAGGAAAATAATCAGTGACCGAGTAGTGTGATGCGCCCGGACAGGAAGTGTCAATGTTACAACCCTGAAGCTGATGTCTCAAACTGGTTTATTCCTCTTATACCACAGCAACTGGCCAATGCTAGCAATCTGACCTGGTGAATGGCGTTTTATCTCTTTATTGCCCTCATCCCCCCCCCTCTCTCCGTTGTTTCTAGATCTGAAAATCGATTCATGAAGCATTTAAAATCTTTTCATTCAGATCAGCCGAGTTATATTTCAGTGTGACGTGCGTGCTTTATATGGAAGAATTGCTTTCCATGGCAGTAAAGTGGGGGAAATAGTGTAGCATTTCTTCTCCCCTAACTGCTCTCTGTGTAGAGAAGAACTCTAGAGAAGTCTTCTCACTGCACAGAACCTAGTAAAACAGTGGAAAATTGGTCTTTTTGTTTAGAAGTGTCATAATAATGTGTTTTCCGGAAACCCAATAGCACGGCGTAGTGTCGTATAACGGTCGTGTGATGCGAATCTATTTTGGTGATCTGATCCACAGGTCCTGGAGGCTCTGAACTACATCGACGGTAGCGGAGCGGTGCAGCTGAAGGGTCGAGTGGCGTGTCAGATCAGCAGTCATGAGCTCCTTCTGACAGAGCTGCTGTTTGAGAACACGCTGAGTCCTCTGGCCCCGGAGGAGAGCGCCGCCCTACTGTCCTGCCTGGTGTTCACACAGAACACTCAGATAGAACCGCAAATCCCCAACACAGTCCAAGAGGTATTGCACAGCAACGCGTGTGTGTGTGTGTGTGTGTGTGTGCATGCTTGTAACACTGCTAATGTTCAATTTGCTATAGAAGTGTAGCAGGGTCCAGTGATTACAGCCTTCTGGAAGTTTCTCTCCCGTTCATTACCTTTGGCGGTAATGCCGAATGAAGAGATCGATGCTTCAGAACAAACTGTCAGCCCTTACATGAGCGGCATTTATTTAAAGGAATGTTTGGGGCGGGGGGAATGACACAAAAAACGTTAAAGACCTTTCATTAATGTGTCATTAATGTCTTTTATCGGGACCTGCGTTAAAGGTGTGGATCAGGACTGTGATCCTGTAGGACCCAACAAAAACCCTCGCACAAGCAGGTGGTTTTTTACTCATGCACGTGGGATCGGACGTTAAGCGTAAAGCTCACGGGACAAAGAAAAAAGCATCTTTATTAACCCAGGAGTGCTTCGGCATGTCCGTTAGCTCACACCGTACAAAATAGTGGAGACATAGTTAGACAAATTATCTATCCAGAAGTCTCAACACCGGTCAATCCAGAAACGTTGGCAATATGCAGTGTGATCTTCAAAACACAATACTGAACCTAACTGCCGTCTGGATTTATATAATGAGAATGAGAATCCACACCTGATCATATCCCAAGGGACTCTGGGAACAAGGCGAGGGACACCCTGGACGAGATGCCAAAACATCGCAGGGCTTAATCAGCCTGCAGCGCATGTCTTTTGGACTGGGGGAGGAAACCGGAGTACCCGGAGGGATTTGAACCCCCAATCCTGGAGGTTTCTCATGTGAAAAGGAATTTTAAAAATGTCGTTTCGAGTACACTGCCAGTCTGTGTAATAGGAGTGCTTACTGACTCACTGTTGCCAGAGTGCAGTTAGTGGAACTGGCTGCTTCTGCTCCAAGCCTCCAGGAAGGGCAACACACCTGCTGAGCTCCACACACACACACACACACACACACACACACTTATGCTTGTTCATGTTCCAGAGCTGTTTAACAACACTGACAGAAGACAAGTCTTAAAGAGGGCCTGAAATAGTGATGAAAGGAAAGCGATGTGTGTGTGTGTGAATGATTTATAGCATGTAGGAGCGCCTCTGACGGAAGGAGCAGAAGAGAATCGAGTAGAGACACGGATGCTCAATGACCTTGAGTTGTAATAACTTGAGCGATAACATCCCGACTGTTTGTCTCGTCTCCCCTGAAACAGGCGATCGATCGGGTGCTGGGCGTGGCTCAGCGTATCGGGGAGCTACAGCGCGACTGCGGCCTCGCTCAGACCGCCGAAGACTTCGTGTCCCAGCTTAAGTTTGGCCTGACTGAGGTGGTGTACTGCTGGGCCAGAGGAATGGTGAGCACTGACCCAAAATCCCACTCCGAACACTGGCCTCGTTTCGATTAGAATTTTTGCGAGGTTTTTTTTTAATAGGAATTTAAGGGTGTGTTAAATAAGGAGTGCCGTTTTTAGGAAAATAATCAATGACCGGTCTGGTGTGATGAAACGGAGTGACTGTTAACACTCCGAAGTTGATTCTTTTCCAATATCTCAGCACATCCTGCTTTTAATGTTGCGGAACGTCTGTGAAACGAGTCAGTTCCTGTTATCAGTTACCATATAGCAGCTATAAATAGTCTCTCAAATTCTCTCTCTCTCTCTCTCTCTCTCTCTCTCTCAGTTAATAAGATAAAAAACACAACTTGTCTTGTTCCCAAGAAGACCTCACGCACGAAATCCTCTGTTCTGAAGACTTTAGCATGGCAGAGACTCCTTCTGTAAATGTAAAATCGTTCATTTGGACTTTTCCTTACAGAACACGTACCGTATCACTGATTAGATTGGACATGTTTCTCTGATTATAAATACCAACACATTTTTAATCTGTGTATCGTTCGGTTTGGATCAGGGGTGTCCAATCTTATCCGGACAGGGCCGGTGTGGGTGCCGGTTTTCGTTCCAGCCAATCAGAACCCACACCTGAGTCTATTGAAAGCCAAGATCAGCTGATTAAACAGGTGGAATCAGGTGTGGCTCCTCTTGGTTGGACTGAAAACCTGAACCCACTGACCCTTTCCGGATAAGATCAGACACCCCTGTTTTAGATCACAAGTGCCCGAGTCACACCGTATCGATTATTTTCCTACAACAGTACACCGAGGCGTCTTTTACTTGCTGTATATTGTCACCCATCATCTGTGTACCATCACAGATCTTTATCGTGATGGATCACTACGCTTGTGGAGATATCGAACTGGACGACATTAACAAGTATAAACAGTGCATTACATTACAGTAGTAATTCAGATGTGTGTGTGTGTGTGACAGCCCTTTGCGGAGATCGCCCAGCTGACAGACGTGCAGGAAGGGACGGTGGTGCGCTGCATTCAGAGACTGGACGAAGTCCTGAAGGAGGTTAGACAAGCGGCACGAATCGTAGGTGATTCGGTTTTGGGCAGCAAGATGGAGAGAGCATCGCTGGCCATTCGCAGAGACATTGTGTTCACGGCGTCTCTTTACACGCACTGAGAGAGGGCGTGCTTCAGGGACGGCTGTGTGTGTTTACGTAAAGATCCACATGCATTGTTGAAGGAGAAAAAGGGAAAATCGTTTTCCATCTGCACTTATTAAAGATGGCACCTCGGAGCAATGAAGACCGCTGGAGATGAACACTAAATCCATATGATTACAGGTTTGAAGTGGGTCCAGACATGTTTACGTTTTGTATGTGCCTGCCTGCCTGTCTGTCTGTCTGTGATGGAGTAACGCAGTGATGTCTGATGAATTGGAAGTCAAAGACAAAGCCAGTCATGGCCTGTAATTTATTATACAGTAATAAAACCCACCGTGTGTAAAATGAGCGATAGTCCTCTCCACAGCACTACAGGTCAAGTCTAGTAAAAACGAATACCGCTAGGAGACGGGGCTCCTAATCAACATTACGTTGACGGTCTTGTAAAGTGAAATCTCACTTTATTTTTTTTTTTTTTGCCTTTGTTTATTTATTCATTTTCATATGATTCATTTACATGTGATTCATTACATATGATTCATTTGCATGTGATTCATTTTCATGTGATTCATATTCATGCATGTGATTCATTTACAAATCTCACTTTAAAAAAAAAAAAAAAAGCGAGACCGTGATTTTAAGGATGGAACTGAAATGGATTATTCATGCATTCGCAGCACACGATATTCTCTGTCATGACCGTGCAGTGCAGTAGAAATCACTCTTAAGCCTTCTGGAAAAAGCACTTTCTCTGATCACGTAGCAGCTTTTCACAGAACGTCCTGCAACACAAATCCATCGGTGTAGCGTGACGTTACGCTCGGATTTATTTCAGAATTCCTCGTCGTCACACTTTACTCTCATACCTAGTACTCCGTCACATTCCTAATCATCATGTTATTATTCATCATCGTTTTTTTTTTGGTTTTTTTCTTTCTTTCGTACAGCAATATTCTTGGCCGACGAAACGGTCCCAAGGCGAGCTAGCTCGTCTCTGTCAACGTTAACATGATCAGATCAGATGCATCATAATCGTCAGATCACGGACGTATGTAGTGTACATGTTTGCTAACCCCCTCCCCTCTGTCCCACCCTTGCTTTCGGTATTTCTGAAATTGAAATCTTTTTTGTTTTTTTGGTTTTTTTTTAAAGCAGCTGTAACCCACTAATGTTCCTAGACCGTATATGTGCGAGCTAACGTGCCTTCACTCAATACTAGACAAGCTAGTTTCAATAAACCTTTTACAAGTATACACATGAATTGTTTCGCCACAAGACTGGATCGTTTTCAGCGTTCTGCATTGTAGTTTGGGAATCGTGTATACCTACAAACCGAGTGTATGAACGTGTGCGTTTTGAGAACGGTGAGCTGAGATTTCTGCTAACCGAATATTACTTGTGTGTTGGACCATTCTCACAGCCTCGGTTATATTGACGGGAGCAACATGGGTAGTGTTGATTGGGGTTCAAAACATCTCCGTGTCACTCCTGGGTTCTGAATAGTCCACCGATCAACAATATCCAGCCATCCCTGGTTTCCTCCCACCTCCTACAAACATGCTAGAACGTTAGCAATTAGGGTACCGAATTGTACTGTACAGACGTTTCTTTGTCACTGGGTTGGTACCATCAAGAGTGTACATACCTTTTTAGTATGTATCTTTATACCCTTAAATAATTGAAGGTACATAAGGGTCATGAAACCTCCCTCTTTCAGCTCAAGGCTACCTCTCAATGTTTTTGAAAAATGGGCGTGGATGGCTGTGCGAAGAAGGGAGTGGAGTGGGCGTGGCAGGAGAGGAAGAGGGGTCGGACGTATAGTGAGCGTTTGCAGATGAGGCAGAGGACGTCTCTCCACCTGTATCCCCAGGGCTAAATGGAGATATAATAGATAGCAGTGCAGGTCCTCTGCCGTGTCTATTTAAACCATTATCCCTGGCATTACTATGGAAGAGAACATCAAATAAATCCGTAGGCAGCACAGATGGGAGGAGTTTCGGAATGGTAGCTAGCTAACAGACTCGAGCTTTTCACAAATCAAAGCGCGAAGGCTCTTCCCTTCAACGTGGCCTCTCTTATAGTTCTGCACTCGATGGTCCGTGGAGCTTAACGCGGTTTAATTAGCTCAAAAGGTAAGTATAACGGTCATGGTTCACATTTCACACGTACCTCGTTTGAAGGCATAGAAAAGTCACTGTGTAGACGCAAACTGCTTTCAAGAGCAAGTCTGAAGTCCACCTTTCTCCAGTTCTCCTAGGTCTCCTGAGAAAACACACTCGAACAATTACACCACTGGAACAAACGCCCGTGACTCAGTGACTCATTTGAACGCCTCTCATAGGATAAGAACACGCAGGCTCATGAATAATTCTGAGACACCGACACATCATCGAAGTACTGTAGAACATTTCCAGGTCAGCGCCTGTGATGTGAGACAGGACGAGATTTTAAACCATATATAATCATTATCTGTGGATGTGTGTGTGTTAGAGCAGGAACGTAGTGCTCCCAGGTAAACATTATATGGCCAAAAGTATCAGAGAACACCTTCTCATCACACCAACATGCGCCCATTTCAGAACCGTGGGAATTCCCACGGAGCTGGTCCCTGTGCTGTCCCTGTCCACTCTTCCGGGAAGGCTTTCCACTCGATTTTGGAGTGCGGCTTCTGGGGATTTGTGCTCATTCAGCTACAAGAGCATTAGTGAGGTCAGGCAATGATGTCGGGTGAGGAGAACTGAGGTGTTCAGTGGGCTCTCGGGCTCTTCCGGTCCGATCTTAACACGCCATGGAGCTCGCTTTGTGCACGGGACACTGTCCTGCTAGAACAGGTTTTGGACGTCTCGGTTCCGGTGATCTGTTTAGCAGCAGTTTGGGAAACGACCACCGGTGTGAGCCATCTTCTGGCCGTAGAGTCCGAGACCAGGCTGGATTTTTCATCGGATCGTGAATGCAGATGCGCTAGAAGAGAAGTGATGGCAGTAGAATGGCCGTTCGGTCTTTTCTCTGTGGATTCATGTCTGGTTCGAGGACCACGTTTTTGAAGAAGATCCACAAACGAGGGCTGAATTTCAGTCCGCTTGAGACTAGGACTGAAGCAGTGCAGTCCAACCCTGGTCTGTTCTGGTGTTTCCCAGACTGTGTTGTCTCTTTAAGACAGCCCCACCGTGTGTGTGATTAATTCAGTGTGATGCGATGCTCTGACAGGAGCCCATTTTCCCCGACATCGAGCTTGCTGCTCTGGTATTGTGTACACTGGGGGGAAATCCACCTGGCACCAACGACCATTTCCTATTCGACCACAAAACCCCCCAGGACTCGAAGAGCTGCAGTCGTTTCTCTTCACGTGAACATGCTCTGATAGCCTGAAGGACTCCTCAGCCATTTGAACCGTCTTAACGGTTGTTTGTTTGTTTTTTTTGTTTTTTTTAAAATAATAAATTAAAACAAAGGGGCACGTGCGGCTGCCGTTATTTCCAACGGGAAAACTCGTCGCCTCGGATAAAACTGCGCGTGATGTCGTCGGCAAAACACGGTAAGGTTGATTTGATTGATTGATTGATTATTCCGGTTTATTTACACATCGCCATTGATAATGAATATATTTTCTTGCAATGAGAACCCCCTCAACACCACCAAATAACGTCACAGACACGAAAATGGATTGTAACGTGCTAATTAATAACCTTGCTGAACAGTAAGTCTCTCTCTTTTGATACAGCCGCATAACGTGTGTAGGCTTTTTTTTCTATTACATTTTCATTTTCTAACCCGGTCTAAATCTCAATGTAAAAAAAAATAAAGTGACATTATTAAGCTACACAATATTAAAGCTAAATGTGTGAAATTGGATACAAATAAAATGAAAGAAAAGACAAAAAAGGGGGGGGTAAAAAATGAATAATACAGCGCCTCGCGGCGGCCGTATTCCACATTGCTGTTTACTCCCTACATAGGCGCACTGCGCAGGGTATTCAATAACGAGCTCGTGCGCCCTACGTAGTGCACTAGGTCTGGAATCCTTAGCCGTTTGGTATTCGGACAGTGATTGATAACGGATACAGGCTGGAAAATCTGCATGATTTCAGTCTCTTATGACGTTACATGGTAACAGAGCAGTTCATTTATTTATTTTATTTTAGTCGTTCGTTTGTTTGTTTATTTATTTATTTATTTGTATCCGTCCAGATCTATAAGAATATACCGACTCAGAAAAAACATCATTTGTGTGACTTTATTATTATTATTATTATTATTATTATTATTATTATATAACTGTTGTATTTTAAGGTTTTTCAAACTTCAGCTAAGTAGAAGAAATAAAAATGAAAAGAAGGTAAATGTATATTCGTATGATGTTGTGCCGGTTGATTAAATGCAATCATGGGTTTTGTATGGGCGTAATGTTGTCTTTCTGTGCAATCTAATCTAATAATAATCGTAATCGTCATCGTCATAATAATGAAGAGAGACGTCAGACAGGCAGACTAAAAGGACACGCTGTGACATATTGCAACACGTTTTCTCTCCGCAGTGAGTTCCTGTTTAAAGCTGCAGTGTTATTTCACACATAAAGGTCTCACTTTGATTCAGAAATAAGAAAGAAAGAAGAAGCGGCTGCTGTGTGTCCGTCTCACGTGACGCGGTGTCTGCCGTTCCTTGTTTCGTGTGAATAGGGTGAAAAGGACAATCTTTTTCTTCAGAGACACAGAAACCCCTCACGCTCGTCTCTCTAGACGGACGAGGGTTTGTGGTCCCCCACCCGTGGCTCGATGGCGTAGAGACGCTCTGCCGGTTCTTGTTCAACGAGGGCCCTGAGAACATTTCCGATTCAATTGTGCTTCCGCGTCACCGTCTGACGTTTTTCGCTCTGATCAGGGATGCGTCGATATTGATACTATGATGGTTGCCCAGCATCACTACCCCTAGCCTAGGGTGCGTGTCTTCATGGGCGTACGACTCGAAATTCGAAATCAAAGCAAGGCGAACTGGGAAAATATCAAGAGGAAGAACTATAGCGTCGTCCTACGATACGGCTAACCTGATCAAAAAGATCCGTCCGTTTTCCGTACCGCTTATCCTACACAGTCGTGGGGAAGCGTGGAGCCTATCCCTGGGAACTCGGGGAAGAGGTTGGGGTACACCCTGGACGCAGGGCACAATCACACACACGTTCGCACACTCCGGATAATTTAGAGATGCCAGTCAGCCTACAACACGCGTCTTTGGAATGCGGGAGGAAACTTGGAGAAAACCCCCCGAAGCACAGGGCGAACACACAAGGCGTGGCAGAGGTGGGATTCGAACCCCCAATGCCTGGAGGCAAACGTGTTAAACACTACGCCACCGTGCCCCCCCGATCAATCAGAACAATCTTAACTATAAAACTCAGAACAAAGTGCCTAGGTGAGAACACGCGCCTACACACGAAGCTAGGCTCTTACCCAGGATGTTGTTCTTGATGATGATGATGATCAACAGTCGATCCTTGACTGCGAGGGCTTCTGATGACGCCGAAACGGACTTGACTTCCAGCTAAACAGACGCACACCGCAATCGTACTCGATTTAAGGTCTCTAAAGCAGCTAGCCAATGAACTTCGTTGAATATCAGCTCGCTAATGATAAAGAACGAGTCTAGAAACCGAAACTCGTTAACACAAACGCGTCACTATATAAAGCAGGGAAACATAAACGGAGCCGAATAAAATGTCCCATGATGCCCCTGAATGATTAATATGAAGGTTACACATTTTGGTACCGATGGTAGTACCAGGGAATCTGCATCACTTTGGTTAGCATTGCTGAACTGAGGATGATGGCAGGGGTTACAAAATGGCTTGTCCTCAAATGCCTCTCTCTTTCTCACGCGCACACACACACACGCGCGCACGTACACGCACGTACACCGTCTATCAGTATCTCACACTGTCTAGTTCGGTGTTCATAGTGATTTGGAATGTGTATTTAATGAGCTCTCAAAGCATTTTAATCGATATGGGATGAACGACCAGGCGAAGCATACATTAAGTCCAGTTGATTTTGCTGCAGCGCAGTTCTCTGGCTTGAGCGCTGTGGTACAATTGATCATAGTCACACACAAACGAGCGTCAGGGGATAAAAGAGTGAGTGTTAAAGACTGGTGGAAGAAACAAGCAATGTTAGGCATGCCGAGAAACATCAAGAACTGCGTAATCTGTGTAACGCAACACAACCAGAAGGGATGGCACAAGACTCATTCCAGCTAATGGATAAACGTCTCCCTGAAACACTAGATCAGAATTCCAGCGAGTCGATAGCTTGTGTAACAGTGTAAATTTATTGTCTCCTCAAAATAACTCAACACACAGCCATTAATGTCTAAACCGCTGGCAACAAAAGTGAGTACACCCGTAAGTGAAAATGTCCAAATTGGGCCCAATTAGCCATTTTCCCCTTAACGGTGTCATGTGACTTATTAGTGTTACAAGGTCTCAGGTGTGAATGGGGAGCAGGTGTGTTAAATTTGGTATCATCGCTCTCACACTCCCTCATACTGGTCACTGGAAGTTCAACATGGCACCTCATGGCAAAGAACTCTCTGAGGATCTGAAAAAAGAATTGTTGCTCTACATAAAGATGGCCTAGGCTATAAGATGATCACCAAGACCCTGACACTGAGCTGCAGCACGGTGACCAAGACCATACAGAGGTTTAACAGGATAGGATCCACTCAGAACAGGCCTCGCCATGGTCACCAAAGAATTTGAGTGCACACGCTCAGTCATATCTAGAGGTTGTTTTTGGGAAATAGACGTATGAGTGCTGCCAGCATTGCTGCAGAGGTTGAAGGGGTGGGGGGTCAGCCTGTCAGTGCTCAGACCATATATACACCGGACACTGCATCAAATTGGTCTTCATGGCTGTCGTCCCAGGAGGAAGCCTCTTCTAAAGATGATGCAAAATAAAGACTGCAAACAGTTTGCTGAAGACAAGCAGACTAAGGACATGGATTACTGGAACCATGTCCTGTGGTCTGATGAGACCAAGATGAACTTGTTTGGTTCAGATGGTGTCAAGTTTGTGTGGCGGCAACCAGGTGAGGATTACAAAGACAAGTATGTCTTGCCTACAGTCAAGCATGGTGGTGGGAGTGTCATGGTCTGGGGCTGCATGAGTGCTGCCGGCACTGGGGAGGTACAGTTCATTGTTAGACATTAATGTCTGTGTGTTGAGTTATTTTGAGGGGACAGTAAATTGACACTGTTACACAAGCTGTACACTCACTACTTTACATTGTAGCAAAGTCATTTCTTCAGTCACATGAAAAGATATCAGATATTTACAAAAATGTGAGGGGTGTACTCAGATTTTTGAGATACTGTATGTAACACACTACATGAAAGGTAATATTTGAAAAAACATAATAGGTGCGCTTTAACTATATATAATAAACGTCTCTGGATGGGAGTCTGTAGAAATGTTTAGTTTTTTTTTTTTTACAGTATTATGCATATATTTCAATTAAATCCCCCCTAACTGAGCTTGAGTTAGTAGCCATGAGTTGGCTAGACAAAATTCTGTATCTGAAAAAAGCAACATATTAACATATAATAGTTTCTAAAGAATTTGCATGGCTGGTGTTGGAAGATGGTTGAGATTGGTGGGAAGTCACGCGTTCTCAACACATACACGTGATACTGAATGTATAAATGGTGTTCAATCTAAATATTTATAGAAATATTACGTCTCAGTCCTGGTAACCAAATGAAAAGCGGCCATTTTATGAAGTAGTCTGTATAAAATAGAAATATGACGGACAAGAAATGAACCCTTTTCTGGTACGATATAATTGGAATTATATTAAGTAAGCAATAATTGACTCCGGGCCGTTGAACGATTCGAACATGACACACACTACGTGACGGTAAAGCGGTTCCACCTCTGCCGTGCATCGGAGTCAGTTATTCCGCTTGTACCACAGTTGCCACACCTCAGGATATTGTTCAGATGTTTTGTTTCAAGATATTTGTCAGGTTTTTGTCCTTTCTGTGTGGAACTAATTTATGATGCTTCCTATCTCAAGCCTCTGCTGCTAATTCCCAAACCTTTTAGAGCTAGTAACTGAGGCTTGAGCAGTTATTGGGGAGAGAGAGAGAGAGAGAGAGAGAGAGAGTGAGAGAGAGAGACAGTGAGAGAGAGAGTGAGAGAGAGAGACAGTGTGAGAGAGTGAGTTCACAGTTGTTGTTTTTTTCGTTTCATGCTGATAATATAAAAATAGAGCAAAGAAATAAATAAATATCAATAAGCCTACTTGTTCACAGGGTTTTCTGTCTCATTACTGCAATCACATGTTCTCTCTCTCGCTCTCCTTTTCTTTCTACTTGCGCTTCTCTCTCTCTCTCTCTCTCTCTCTCTCCAATAACTGCATATCAACGGCTCAAGCCTCCGCGTTGCCTCAAGGCCGCATTACCACCTCGGGTTCATGTTATTTTTTCGAATAATTCAGCAGCCCGTTGTCAAACATTATGTAAATCCTCTGTCATTTTGTTTATTGTTAGCTCTGGTGGTCAGTCAGCTCATTTTTCCGTCATTTCAGTGAACTTGGCGAAGTGATGTGGAACGCTAACACTGTCAAGACCTGACTGGAGCTCCTTTAGCTGTGCGTTTACCGAAAAATAATCGCCAGTCAGCCAATCGGAATCGAGAATTCAACGGCATGTGGTATGATGGTTATTTATGAAATCGCAGGGTTTGAGGTTTCTAACAGCAGACGAGTTCAAAACCACAAAAAATGAGAACAGCAAAATGTCAAACCAGGACCTTTTGTCAAACCACAGTGACCGCAGCGCTGTCCTCTGGCAGGAAGAGTTTCATCACATGTAAAATGAATGACACTTCTTTCTGCTTCAGAGTCTGACCTTTCTAAGACAACGTTGTGGAGTTTTAACAGTCAAGATTATATCATAGATACGTATTTTCGACTGATAAATGGTACGTTTATAGGAAGTACATTTTGATAGACACGTGTTTTGAACTTGTATAACGGCGTCCTCAGTTTTCAGTGAGACATCACTTCCTGTGTTCGTCTGACTGCAGGTCTCGAGGAGGCAGCAGGAAGGCAGCCAATGAGTCAGCCGCTGAACCAAATGGCTCCTCCACCATACCTGGCGTCGCAGGACTCCAACATGCCCCCACACCCTCCTCCGCCCGGCTGCGGCCCCCAGCCTAACTACCCCCCTCCCCCTCCCCCTCCCGGCTCTGAAGGGTATTTACACGAGTCTCAGTTCCCTTCTGGAAACCATCCGCCTCAGGCGGCCCCTAACGGTTACACGGTCCAGACGCATGGGCCCACCGGCTCGATGCCTCATCCTCCGGTGGGTTACCTGCAGCTCGGATATCCACTCCAACTGCAGCCTTGCACTGCATATGTACCTGTGTATCCCATCGGAGCAGGGGTGAGTCAGGGCCCGTTTCACACACTGTTCTTTTCTGAGTGACAATATGTCATGACTCTTGTCTAGTATAGCAAAGCAGTGTGTTATCGTTTAGCGAATGTTTAGCGTGACGGTACGGAAGGTGATGTATAACGTCTAGAGGACCGTAACAATTCATCGGACCAATATCAGGTGTTGAGTAAATTCACAGCAGTTTTGAACAAGTAATGCATTTTGACAACAAATTATTGATATTCATCCGTCTTTCTCTTTCTCTCAGGGCCAGCCTTACATGCCTAATGGTACACCCCATGCAGGTGTTGCGCCAGGGCAGGTGCCAATGCAAATGCCCCCTGGCGTTGCTCTAATGGAGCCGCGGCGGCCCCCTCACGACTACCTGCCCATCGCAGTGCTCACCACCATCTGCTGCTTCTGGCCCACAGGCATCATCGCCATCATCAAAGCCGTGCAGGTGAGCCGGCCATGCAAACGAGCAATGTCCTGAATTCATTAGAATATTAAGAACTCTTCAGGGCGAACCTTTTTGTAACAGATCAAACTAAAAGACCGTGTGGATTTATATGTGTAGAAAACCTTCGCAAACGGAACGCAGGAGGCAGATGCAGCGTTCTAAAATGAGCACAAAAACCCGACAGTGCGTCCTGAATTGAATCTGTTTATCGTGACACGATCGTAGGGATGTGGCTACCAGTTTATTTTATAATGGATGAATCGGTGCTCTAATGAATACATTTGCCAGAGATGATGCATTTGACAAACAATCCATCTCCTAAATTTAAGTAACGCCACCGAAATCTTGAGCTCTCAAGCTTCATCTCAAACTTTGATGAAAAGCGTCAGCGGAAAATCGTAGCTAATGAATTTAAAGTGCGTCCTTGAAGACGAAACGATGAAATATTTAAAGTGTAAACGAGCCCCGGAGTAAACCGGTCACGTTTCATTAATTCATGAAGGCAATTTGAATGTAGGGTGAGGCCTATTCTTCATCCTTAAAAGCCGTTCAGATGACAGCTAAGGGAAGACACCCCTGAGGCAGGGTAACTGCTAAACCAGACATTAAGGCACATGGCCTACCAGATCGACCACGATCGCATTCGTCTAAATCTAGAAGAAGTGTACAGTAGAAGCAGCATTAATCTCAGCTCAGTTCAGCAAAAATGCAATGCCAGAGCATAGTTGCTTAAGAAATTTGTCTGCTCGTGTGTTTCTCAACCTAACCCTGCAACCACAAGTTCAAATCTCGGTGTTCAAACATAACGCCACGGAGCACTTGGTAATCTAGCCGAATCTAGCAGAAGATGCTGTTTCTTCTGCGTTAGGTACGTACAGCTGTCGCCCGGGGCGACATGGTGTCGGCGGAGATCGCGTCACGCGAGGCACGTAACTTCTCCTTCATCAGCCTGGCAGTGGGCATCGCCTCCATCGTGCTCTGCACCATCCTGACGGTGGTGGTGATCATCGCCTCGCAGCACCACGACGAAGACTGGGAGCCGTAGACCCGTCCCGAGAACCGCACCACACTACGGACTGAAGGCGGTACAGCCAGTATTCTGCTCATCACCCTGCACACTCACTACAACAGTCAAGGATAAAACCTACAGCGTTATATAATCGTGTTAGCCAACAGGCCCAGATTTACATCTTTAATTAATCTCTAATTGGACCTGGGACCGAATCACACCCATGGTTTCTTCTGCAGAAAAGCTCAGCTAATCAGTTTAGTAATCTTCAAACGACAAACACGCCGACATTGTTCCATATAGGTTATGCACGGTGTTTGTTTTCGCTCCATTCTGTCATTGATTCGTGCCATTCATCTGTTTAGGTTCAGTGTCGTACAGTAGAAGTGAGGTATTTCCTGGCACTGACGAAAAACGATCACGCAGCCCGACCTGCTATTATTTACTCGTATTGTAATATAAAAGTGTTAGGTAGCTGAGCAGAAGCGATAATCATTCTTTTACTCGGTTGAATAACAATAGAGTAGACTTTTACTACAGTCGGTGGGGGGGGGACAAAAAGATGTTTAACAAGGCGAATATTGGTCTTTGCTGACAGAGAAACTATTCTGTTTCCGAACACTCGGTGGAATGTTATGACGGCGAAAAATATTCTTCGCCGCTCAAATAAAGTGGTACTGCCTCATGGTAAAGGATATAGGAAGGATATATAATTATCGTGTGGCAGTGTTATGTTATGTATTATGCATTATTTATAACTTATTTGTTTGTGTATTCATTTAAGTATTTATTACTACTATTGTTATTATTATGATATATTTATTATTATATTCAGCCATGGCTCTAGTGTTGAACTGAATTCTTTTTATGGTTTGATAATTACGTATGATCATTACAGATCGCACAGTGCGGTGTATTTTTAGCTCAGCATGTTGCGACGCACTTTTCATGCACTGTGAGGGTGTAAATGCTGCTGCCTTCCTTCTGGGTTTGGTATAAAGAGTGAACGGGATTTAAGGGTAAGTTAAAAAAGAGAACGAAAAAAACCAAACAAACGATACGACACATCGAGAGATCCTTTACAGACTTTTTTCCCCTTGTAAACGCTACCCATTCAAAAACAAAAACAAAATACATAGCATCATGTAAAGCGTTCGCGTTTTCTACAGCTCTATCGGCCGCCTCGTAACTTCCTGGATCCGAGCGGAATGCAGAGAGGCTTGCTTTCATCAGGATTGCTGTTCTGGTTTGCCTCAGGCTCGTCCCCTGAAAGCTTCCTCTCCTACGCTCAGAGCCACGTGAGATTTGTCACGGATAGTTTCAGACATGGAGGAAAATGTCAAGTCCTCACAGGCTCGGTGAACACTGCATTACGCAACTGCGTATGCTTAACAGTGAGAAGTGACAGACTTGCAGCGATGAGACGGCGTTCTTCGGCTGGAGGGTTTGAGGTCAGGGGTCGTTGGCGATCCGAATAACTGTCAGCGACAGGAAGGTCTGCGTAGTCATTAGTGTTTCTGTAGATGTTTGGTGCTGCTGCTGAAAGCCATACCGTTTGATGAGGACACACTGTATGTGATGTAGTGTCAAGTGAAGCAGCATTCACCACGCCTTCTACCAGCTTGGTTTGTTGGACTCCAAATGCGTCTCCCGTCAGCCACCCTGGCCGAACACACACTACACATGGACCTTTGGTGTATTCTTTTAGATTTTGGTGGAAAGGAGATTTAGCGTTTTTTTTCAATTTCCCCATTAAAGGAAAGATTCACCCTGAGCAACTTGCATATTAATATTTATAATTATCACATGATCTTCAGTGGCATCCAAGATTAATTTTGCAACGAAATTCTGAATGGTTTTACATTACGCACAATGCCACTCCAGTTACCAAGCATGCTCATTTGCAGTGTTGCAGTGGGATTTAGCCCTTGCTTCATCTCTACACATAGAGCGCGATACAGCAGAGCTTTATTGTCCTTGAACAATACGTTCACACACACAGCACGTTTTATGGCCGCAAGTCACCAGTCGCTGTACTATGAAGTCGCCAGCAGGCGTTCCGATCCGACTACCGGTTGCCATAGTAACCTTGATCAGCGGGTGGCGCACAACTAGCGTCGAACTTTTTGCCAAAAAAAAAAAACAGTTTTCTTGCAGCTAAAATGAAACATTCTGGATGGAGAGCGTTTGTATTTAAAATTCACCAGAGAATATTTGAAGGAGAAGCAAGTTGCGACCATCTTTCTGCAGCGAAACATTTCACAAAAGACTCGCAGGCAGCACGGCAGATCACGGATCACTTGCGCTCTTCTGTCTTCACTCCCATTGGTAGTCACTGCACCAAATCACTCCAAAATTTGCATAAAGTTCAACTTTTCTCAACTGTGTCATGTCGCTGGACACGCCCACATATAGCATTGTTCAACAACATCGTACATCAGTAATATTCCAGTATAAACGTGTTTAATGTGCGTCAGGGTGAAGTTTTCCTTTGGTTTTTCTCTGAGTAGATATGAGCTGCCAGGCTGGTCGTTGGGATTGTCCTGGTGCTTTTATTTCAAACCCAGTAAAAATGAAGTATCTAAAAATTGGATGAAGATTGGTTGGAAATCTCAAACCCATGCCACTTTGCTCCTCTCACTAATTTATTTTATTTATTTAATTTTTTTCCTAGCGACACCCACGTTTCTCTTCAGTACTTAAACGATGTTTGGCCAACAGTGTATCAAATCGGATCTTTTCTGCGCTCGTTTTCTTAAATCTGTCCATTTTTAGATAAAGAGCTTTAATGTAAATGCCAGTGACTACAGATGTATCGATGTACCTATTTTAATTACTATTTAAAAAAAAAAAAAAAAAAAAAAAAAAAAAAAAAAACCAGAACAGAAACCCGTGGAAACAGTCCTGAAATTTTTTTGGCTGTGTACAAAATCATCCACCAGTGGAATCTGACTCTAAATGCATTGAACAGAAGATCTGTTTGTATTATAATGATTGAAGTATCTGCTGCCAGTGCATCGTATTGATGTTGTGGGTTCTCAGTACCTGGAGAGAACTCCAGCAAAAAAAAGAAAAAGAAAATGCTTTTCTGCATTGATCTAATATAAATCTGGTCCTGTATTGTTACAGATGACTTTGCAAAAAAGAAGGGGGAAAAAAAAGTATGGTTCCCTATAGTTACTGCACTCTTAAGATGCCAGTTTTCTCTGAGCTTGTAAATGTGGCAGGTGGCTTGTCGAAAGAGCCTGCCCGATGACTTGTGTACCTGTGCTTCTAAGGTTTATTCTGTTGAATGATGCTATACATGCCTTTATTGTGTATGAATCCTGTTTAAATTAAAAATAAGCCACTGCAGGAATGGATTGTGGTGCAGATCTCTGTCTCGCCTCCTCTCTCTGTCTGTTTCTCCTTGGGGCATTTTCTCTCCTTCGTCTCACATGTGCTTGCTATTTATAGATGACCTGTTTTTTGTTTTTTTTCTCCCTTTCGTTCGCTCTTCTTCTTCTCCTTCTTCTTGTCACCATGTTCGATGAAATACTATATGCGTTCGAGCAACGCTTGTGTATTCTTCTAACACTTCTCATCTGGGAGATTTCGACCGTGTAGCAAGAGCTACATTTTCCCTTTTAATGTTCAGGGGCTTGTATTAATCGCTTCGTTAATGTAAGATGTGCATTCAGAGTCGAGGAAACGAGTCCGAGAGCACTGGGAGAGCGAGTGAACTGGAATTGTAGTTATATTTGGCGAACTAGGCTGGCCAGTCTAGTCTGCCAGAACACAGATGGTCGTTTAGCCCCCCAATGAGACGCAGCATCTTTGTGATCGTTTAAGCGGGAATCACGCTGCCTCCTCCATCACACGCTTCTGTCTTTCCAGCACAAATTTTCGCCGCTTCTTTCACCATGTCCATTTACTCACTGAGCAATCACTCCCAAAGTGCATCACTGTGGATTAATGGCTGACGCTTTGGCTGCTTTTCATCTTGTGCTCGGGTTACATTCCTCTGCGCTGTGTTACATTATTCCTGACTGGACAATACGACCACATGTTGTGAAACACAGACATGTGAAAAAATAAGGTTTTCTTTTCTTTTTTCTTTTTTTAACATATTCGGACAAGCAGCCATTCGATCCTCTTTGAAACCGTGCCTATTAATAAAGGTCATGCACTCTATCAAATGACACACACAATTGGCATTTTGTAATGATTCTTTTACAATTTAAATGAACCAAAACACAGATCAGTCACATGGAAATCGTACGTACACCCCTACATTTATCACACCTTGAAAATTTGAATCGGGTGTTCAAGATTAGGTGTCATTGGAACTGTCTTATTTATACCGCTCTCATATCTAGTGTCTGGTGTTCCCTTTGCTATTGAGGTGTGTGGTGTCATCATGCCAAGATGTAAAGAGTTCTGTAGAGTCTTCTGAAAATGGTTGTGGATGGCTATGAGTCTGGCGAGGGATTAAAAGATCTCCAAATTATTTGAAATACATCATTCCACTGCGAGGAAAATCCTCTACAAATGGCGCAGATTTCAAATGACTGGCAATTTGACCAACGACCGGCCGTCCCTGCTAATTCAGCCCAAGAGCAGACCGTCTGATGCAAAAAGAAGTCTCCAAGAACCCCAGATTTCATCACAGGATCTGCTAGTAAGTCTTGCAGCTGTTGGTGTCAAAGTGCATACTTCTACAATCAGAAAGAGAAAAAGCCTTTGCAAGACTACAGTTTGCCAGTGAGTATATAGGCAAAGACCAGGCCTTTTGGAATAATCTGCTCTGGACGGACAAATCAAAGATAGGGATATTGGCCACAGTAACAGTAGACATGTTTGGCGCTGACCAATGACGGGGCGGGGCGGGGGGCGGGGCTGGGGGGTTGGGGTGAAACAGGCAGTACATGCAAGAAAACCCTCAAACAGCTTGCAAATGAAAGAATATTGCATGGAAGAGTGGTCAATAAATCCAGCAAGGCTGGTGGACAATTATGCAAAACGCCTGCAAGAAGTTATTTCTGCTAAAGGAGGCAAAACTAGCTTCTGAGCTTAATGGTGTACTTACTTGATTGAAAAAGCTATGTTACATTACACTGTGCTGTGTTACATTACACTGTGCTGTGTTACATTACACTGTGCTGTTACGTTGCACTGTGCTGTTTTTCATTACACTGTGCTGTTGCATTACACTGTGCTGTGTTACATTACACTGTGTTGTGCTGTGTTACATTACACTGTGTTGTGCTGTGTTACGTTGCACTGTGATGTTTTTCATTACACTGTGCTGTTACGTTGCACTGTGTTGTGCTGTTACGTTGCACTGTGCTGTTACATTACACTGTGATGTTTTTCATTACACTGTGTTGTGCTGTGTTACATTACACTGTGTTGTGCTGTGTTACATTACACTGTGCTGTTACGTTGCACTGTGTTGTGCTACATTACACTGCTGTTTTTCATTACACTGTGCTGTGTTACGTTGAACTGTGCTGTGTTACATTACACTGTGCTGCTTTTCATTACACTGTGCTGTTTTTCATTACACTGTGCTGTGTTACATTACACTGTGCTGTGGTACATTACACTGTGTTGTGCTGTTACGTTGCACTGTGCTGTTTTTCATTACACTGTGCTGTGTTACATTACACTGTGCTGTGGTACATTACACTGTGTTGTGCTGTTACGTTGCACTGTGCTGTTTTTCATTACACTGTGCTGTGTTACATTACACTGTGCTGTGTTACATTACACTGTGCTGTGGTACATTACACTGTGTTGTGCTGTTACGTTGCACTGTGCTGTTTTTCATTACACTGTGCTGTGTTACATTACACTGTGCTGTGCTGTTACGTTGCACTGTGATGTTTATCATTACACTGTGATGTTTTTCATTACACTGTGTTGTGCTGTGTTACGTTGCACTGTGTTGTGCTGTGTTACATTACACTGTGCTGTTACATTGCACTGTGCTGTGTTACATTACACTGTGCTGTTACGTTGCACTGTGCTGTGTTAAATTACACTGTGCTATTTACCTCCCTGTCCTGTGTTACCTTTCACAGGACTGCCTTCCTCCTTGTCCTTGCATTGTGCTCTCTTCCTTCCTGAGCTGTTACACTTCACTGTGCTTCCTTATTCACTGAAACTGTAACGTCACTGTATTTCATTGCACTGTAACGCTTACCCCCACGTGCTGGTTTGTTACATTATTGTTACCCTTTTTGGTGCATGGTATAACATTTACATTGCGCTGGTCTCCTCTTTGTGCTGTTACATTCCCTTGTTCTCTATTAAACTGTCTTGTCATATGCTCTGCTGAATTCGAATGAGCTTTTTCCACATGCACTCCTGCACAGATTTACTGACTCGTTTTGTGATTCATGCTGACAGCCTAAGCATAATCTCTGAAATGCATCAGCGACTCTCTCTCTCTCTCTCTCTCTCTCTCTCTATCTCTCTATCTTCCTACACAACCTTTACATAAGAACCGCACTAGAACATCACAACACACCACTTTAAATGAAGAAATATATATTTCAAAAAGCAGCTTAACAAATAATTTAAAGAACATTTGTAGAACAGCATGCTCAGGTTTGTGCACATTTGAGAACTGCTACAGAAGTGCATTCTGGACAGTCTTTCCCAGTTCTAATCTCTCTACTGAAGGAGTTTGTATTGTACATATTGACAAAGACAAAGTGGGGCCATTGTGCAGTGATGCCTGTCTGAATCTAGAGGGCCACACGAGGAACTGGGAAGCCTCTCTGATACCAGCAGCTTCACGTAGACGGCACTGTAGATCATCAACAGCTGGTTCGCAATGTCCTGGAAGCACACACACACACACACACACACACACAAATCAGTCAACAATGTGTACAAACCATGTAACATTCATTCATCTTCACTAAACACTTCAGCATCGGGGTCGCAGGATTCGGAGTCCATACACACACTTGCACAATTCCTCACACCTAGGAGCAATCTGAAATCACCAATATACCAGCTGGCATTTTTTGGGTTGTGGGAAGAAACCCATTAAGATCATGTGAAACTCCGGATCAAACGAGGAACCCTCTAGCTGTGAGGTAGCAAGGGTGCTACCCCTGTACCATATTTTCAGTCTATAATTTGCTTCTTTCTAAGTCACATCAATGTAGAGGGCATTCTTATTTATAGAATAGCTAAGTATAGCTTAGCAGCAGCTGGGTAATGTCTCACATTCACCTACACACTGGCTCAATTTAATGATTTCTGCTTGCTATGACAACGGTGTTATTTAAAACTGTGACCATCAGTGAAGCACGGGCGTGATCTTCTCTATGCCTCTGTACCTGATATGAGAGGGTAAAGTCCGGTAACAGACTAAATGTTTGGGTCAGTGTAACTTCTTCTCTTTTCTTGGGTGGAGACCGACTCTCTCTGCCCAGTCCGAGCAGGGGGTGCTCTTCATCAGGATCCTCGCTGATCTCTCCAGCGTCCGGCTCAGGGAGTGGGACTTCAGCCACTACGATGAGGTGGGACATTCTTTTCTTCAGTTTGTTCTAGAGATTAAAATGGAGAAGATTTGTCCTTGATTTTATAATTGTGAAAACTTAAAATATTCCTATCCATCCATCTTTTCGTCTATTCATTCTCTATACCACTTATCCTAGAGGGTCGTGGGGAACCTGGAGCCTATCCCAGGGATCATCAGGGACAAGGTGGCGTACACCGTAAACAGGGTGACAATCCAGGACAGGGCACAAATCGCACACGCCTTCACACACCCATTCATACACTACGGACAATTTAGTCATGCCAATCAGCCTACCATGCATTTCTTTGGACTGGGGGAGGAAACCGGAGTACCCAGAGGAAACCAGTCCCCAAACCCTGGACATGTGAGGCAAACGTGCTAACCACTAAGCCACCGTACGCCCTTATTCGTATGTAATATCTGAAAATAATTGCGCATATTTTTAACTCTGCGTATGTCCAACACTATTTTGTATTGCTGGGTAAAAATAGCCTACAAACCTTTATCTCATCTCTGACCAAGTCCAGCTCCTCTAAAGTTTCAGTCAGGGTTCGCAGGCAGGGCCCTAAGTCCCAGAACACACAACAAAGCTATGACAGAGGGAGAGAGAGAAAGATAGAGAGCAGACTGTTCATCAAAACTCTCATGCTGTGGTAGAAACATGTTTTTTATCAGATAAAGTAGGAGATTAACCTGATTCTGCATACAAGTACGGAAAGGTGGGGGAGGCAATCGTGCAGTTTAGACCAGAACCCAACAAAACATTTCAGCAGATTGAACCGAGTTCTTGGAAAATTTCTATAAAGGAACCGTGGAAAAAATACTTTTCAGAGTTCAGAGATTAACTACAGGGCGAGAGCTATTATGTCAGTTTTAAAAGAGTTTCATAGATTATATATATACATGTATGTATTTAAAGACGACTGGGTAGGGATGTATGCGTTTATTCTGTCTGAGTCAAATTCAAAACCAGGGTTCAAGTCAAAATTGGAGACATGAAGTGCCACTATGAAACAAAATACATTATAACCACTTCAAACTGTCTAATTTATATCAATACTCTATTTAATAATGGTTTTATGGTATGCTAATGGTTTAACAATGGTATTAAACGGTCACTGTCATTGCTGCCATTAAGTTGTGTTAGTTGCTTATTCAGATTTTGTGAGCATTTTACAATATGTACCCCGGACCTTCGCAAATTTTACAAACAGTTTGGATTCACTCGGATCAGGTGACGTTTCATAAAACTCTGACACGCCCTTCCTAACAGATCCATAACTTCAACTGGAAGATGAAAGAGCACATAGATAAAACACAGACAGTTTACTTGTTAGGTTTCTTCTCGTGGCTGAACCTTACCTGCATTTTCCCAGTGCACTTTTCAATCCAGTCCGCCACCCCCAGGAGCAGACCGTGCCCGATGAGCCGCTCGTTGACTTGCACCAGACGCACGTCAATATTCACATCGATCTGTGCCGAGAAACGCGACAACGGTCTTAAATCATAGAACTATAGAACTGCTATACAAGCTTCACCTGACTCCACCTGTGCACCCAGGTGACCTTGGCCTAGGTATGGAATGAAAACCCGCACGTACAGTACACTAGCCTGTTACGGACAAGATTTTACGCCCTAGCTGTAACGTCATCTGTGACATGCGAAATATCGATGTCTTTTGGCATCTCGTATCTCTAATTAACGATAGAAATCTGTTTTTAAAGGAGCTATGTGTCATTTTTGGAGTCGTCTTGTGTCTGGGAATAACATTTGTAATATAAAAGTATTGACAAGCCTTCCCCTTACTGCAGCTGATCCTAGCCTTTTTGGCGAAACTTGTGTATGACGTACGTGTGAGCTGCTTTTTAATGAAATGTGCAGAGCCGAGAAATTCTTTCCTGGCTGGGGGTGGAGCTAATTTCCAGGCCAGAACATCATTTTCAAGACAAGCCTTAAATGAAGAACGTATGCAAACATTATTTCTATACAAATCACTGTGATTCAAAGTTATCTCTGAAAATGTATTATTAATATGGGCAGAAAAACACTTTTAAAACTATACAAACTATAATTTCAACAAAAGAAAAATTAGAAATCTTTCTAATCTTCCCTGTGCCAATGATCGTCTGTTCTTAGCTGACAGGAGTGGATGCTGATGTGGCCTTCTGCTGTTGGAGCTATCCACCTGAAGCTTTCAGACTTGGTGCATGTTGAGATGCTTTTTCTCATCACGCTTGTAAAGAGTGATTATTTGAGTTACTATAAAAAAATACATCCATATGTTTTTGTTGTTGTTGTTCTTTTGCACCCCAGTCTGTGTAAAATCTCTACAGACTGTTGTGTGTGAAATTCCCAGGAGATTTCTGAAATTACCCCGGTCTCCTGGCGAAATTCCCCCAGTGGTCCTTCTCTATCATGGCCCCCTAATAATCCCCATCTCTGAATTGTCTACATCACTCTCTCCTCTCCACTAATAGCTGGTGTGTGGTGGGTGTTCTGGTGCACTATGGCTGCCGTCACATCATACAGGTGGATGCTACATCCTAATGGTGGTTCAGAAGATTGTTTGGTGTAGTTATGGGGTGATTGGTGTATGCAAGACTACACAATGCACATGACTGGAATGGTAAACCATGTCTTCGGTATCATTAATGCTCCAGAAGCATAGATTGATTAACTGATTATTCAAACAACACCTGGACAAATTTGTGAAAACAATAATTAAGCTTGTGGACTAGCTGGGAGTGAATTAGCTTTGATATGAAGCGTTTTCCTGCCTCTTTGTTGCTGTAGTGGAAGACGGTGATGATGACGGCGGTGATGACGAGGACGACGATGGTCACACACAGACAAAGAACCCAGAGTTTCATGACGCTCTCATTGAGGTAAAGGTGCAGACTGGAGTACAGGGCACACCACAGCACCACATACATAATCTGCCGAGAGAAAGCCGTCACGTCACACAAATGCACACTCTCCATGTCCTACTGAAATAACGTCGTCAAAGTCCGCTAAACTGCAACAAACTCCTGAGCAGAGATGAATGAGTCATATGAAGGATCTGTGAGGCATGAATGATTTGATGATGATTCATGAATGAAGTGAATTGGAACTCCAATTCTGAAAAAGTTGGGACAGTATGAAAAATGCCAAATTCGTTTAAAAATTCAGTTCACCCTGTGTTTATATTGAAACACATTATTAACACATTATTTGATGTTTGACTTTGCGAATTGAATTTATTTTTAAAAATATACACTCATTTAAAATCTGATGACTGCAACAGACTCCAAAAAAGTTGGCACAGTCGACTGTTTAGCTGTGTGTAACATCACCTTTTCTTTTAATTAGAATTATTAAGCGTTTGGACGCTGAGTGAAGACACCAGTTGGTTAAGTTTAGCAAGCGGAATTTTCCCCCATTCATCCATTATGCATTTCTTCAGCTGTGCAACTGTACGAGGCCTTCGTTGCCTTATTTTGCGCTTTATAATGCGCTATATGTTCTCAATCGGAGACAGGTCAGGAATGCAGACAGGCCGTGCTAACACCTGCACTCTCTGCTTATGCGACCATGCACTTGTAATCCAGGGAGAATGTGGTTTGGCGTTGTCCTGCTCTGCATAGCAGCACATCTTGCTGAAAAATGTGTACAGATCTTTCTGCATTAATGCTGCCCTCACAGATGTGCAAGTTACCTATGCCATGAGCACTGACATGCCCCCATACCATGAAAGATGCTGGGTTTTGAATCTGACACTGATAATTACCTCTTTGGCCCGGAGAAGACGACCGCCACAAAACACAATTTCACTGTGTTACTGTCCATCTCAAATGAGACCGAGCGCAGAAAAAGTGGGTGGTGCTTCAGGACAGTGTTGATGCATGGCTTCTGCTTTGCATAGTAAAGCCTTAACTTTTATCTGTGGATGCAGCGGCGAATGGTGTCGACTGACAAATGTTTACCGAAGTATTCCCGAGCCCATGTCAGGATCTCCATTACAGACTTGTGACGGTTTTTACACAGTGACGTCTGAGGGATCGGAGATCATGCGCATTCAGAAGTGGTTTTTGGCCTTGCCGTTTACGCACCGAGATTTGACCGGATTCCTTGAACCTTTTAATCATATTGTGCACTGTAGAAGGTGAGATGTCCAAAATCCTACCGATTTATCTTTGGGGAATGTTCTTCTCAAAGTGTTGGATTATTCACTGACACATCTGTTGGTGAGATCGGAGAGTCTTGACCCGTCCTTGCTCTTGAAAGACTAGACCTTTTTTGGAGGCTCCTTATATACTACGATTAGACGATTGCCTCACCTGTTTCACATCACCTTCATATTTCAACTCCTCACATTGCTATTACTCCTAAAATACTACTTTTTTTTGGAACGTTTTTTGTGCATCAATTTAAAAATAAACGTTTACCTATGCAGTTGATTAGGTAAAACATCAAAAATATCTTGTCTTTAAACGTCACAGTACATTTACACATCATCTTTGTTTTTATCAGCCTTTTCCATACTGTCCCAACTTTTTCGGAATTGCCGTTGTATGTCACAGCAATGCTGTGAGTTGTATAACCATAGATATCATCCAGTTCTTGAATTCACTCTGCTGAGAGCACGTTTAGACATGTTTAAATGTTTAGCTTAAAATAATCTGACCTGAAATTAAATTCACCTCAAACATAGTCCATCAGCCAAGATATGTTTGGTATGTTATGATGTTTGCATTCTTTTTACATTTTGCTCTGGAAATAAATATCCACACACATCTCTCTCTCTCTCTCTCTCTCTCTCTCTCTGAGTTATTCCGTAATGTTGCACAGATTTGCTAATGTGGTTTGAGACACAGTGTGAATTTCAGGAATCTATAAACAAAAATTCACAGTGTAGCTGAACGCTGGTATCCATCCTGGACATACGGAATTACCCCCCCTCACCCCTCATACTTTTCGTGGTATTTTACAAAATACTTCATTCAAAATGGATGGTTCATATCAAATGGGATTCTGTAGCTTCAATGTTAATTGAAGCAAGTATATTAAGATTTCTGCATTTATTCATGCATATGCTTTACAAGCATAAGACAATAAAGATGTCTTGGCTGACTGACTACATGTTAAATATTTATTTTTAATGGGTTCCATCGGAAATTGGCTCTTACTGGGGCCATGATGAAATGAAACAGCGACGAGTTGAAGAACAGGTATCTTTTAATGGAAGGATGTTCCAGCGCTGTTCTGAGAGGAGTCTCAAAGTCCTCAGCAGGGATCTGCGTTGGAGCAGAAAAAACAGTGGCATTGTAATATACAGTATAGTATTGCATGGCAGAAACATTACTGGAGCAGGGATGTCCAAACTTAGTCTATAGTCTATATGACTCTCTGTGTGTGTGTGTGTGTGTGTGTGTGTGTGTATATATATATATGTCCATCCATCCTTTTTCTCAACCGCTTATTCTACACAGGGTCGCGGGGAGCCTGGGGCCTATCCTACAGAGGATGCGGGGGACACCATGGATGGGGTGACAACCTATCGCAGGGCACAATCGTACACAAGTTTTCTTCCATTGGTTTCGACGAAGACCAAAGTTTTCCATTTCCGACCTCCTTTATGGAGAACACGGACTGGGACTCGACTTGCGCGTGAATTGGATTATAGTGAGGAAGACTTGCGCAGCATTGGCCTCACTCTCACGTCCCGGTGATTACCATGATCCAGTGGCAAGACTGAGTCAAAAACGACTGAAGATGGGATCTGGGTGCAGTGATTCATACACCCATTCATACACTACGGACACTTTGGAAACACCAATCCGCCTACCATGCATGTCTTTGGATTGGGGGAGTAGAATTCATGAAAGGTTTTCCATGCTTACTGGTTTCCAGATCTTTGGAAATCACCCCTTCTCACTGTTAATGACCTGTAGCCATGACTAAATATCATTCTGTAAATTCATTTGCAGGTGTAGTCAGGGAAAAAGAAAGGCTCATACAGTTTAGCTAACCGTGTTAACACATTCTGAATCTGAAAAAGGAAAAATAACATCTAACGTGTTGGCCACTTATCATACATTCTAGTAGAGAAGCTGCATTTGGCCCTGGGGCCGGACTTTGGACACCCCTGTCCTAGATCTGTTTTGAGGCTGTTCGTTTAAGAATGTAAAGAAGAGATGTTAAGAGAGTACTAACGTGGAAGCCTTCTTCCTCCAGCTTTGTCAAGCAAAGTTCCAGGTCGAAGCTTGGTGTTAATATAGAGGGTGTGGTTATGGCCACTACACTCTGACCTGATAAACACACACACGCAAATATGCTCAAAGATGCAAGATTGAAAATGGACATTCAGTTCCAGTAAAAAAAGGAAAAAAAAACCTTTAAACGTCATCTAAATGTACACTGTATGTGTAACGTATTTAAATTAGCCTGTTAAATGCCATTATACTTCGGAAAATAAACAATAAATGAATAAACAAGAGAGAAACATTTCCCAAAGTGTTCTATTCCTCTTAAACCATAGAAAATTTTATTAATTAATTGACCAATGGCACATCATACGTTACATCATGCTTTTTATCTGCTTATACCTACATTTCATGTTGCGTAAGACGAGTTAGTCTTTAACACTTACGTTAAAGCAGCTCTAAGCAGTCATTACCTCACCAGCCTCTATTTGTTTTCTCTCTCTCTCTCGACATTAATAAGCCAACAAATTCAGCTTGACGTGTTACATAAAAACCAGAAAGCGCAAAGTCCTCTGTCCTGAAGACTTACGGAAAGCCGTTACAAAGCGCTGTCACTGGAGACTCCTTACAAAAACACATACATGTCAAACATATCCTTACAGAACACTTTTCTTTGATAAATAACATGGTTATTTTATCTGTTAGATTATGTAGATCCTCCACCATACAAGTCCTTGTGTATCAGTTGTTGCTATAGAAACAATGATGTGTTAGAGCGAGCGCATTAATGTAGACATGTGATTTGCCTTGCAGAATTATAGGAAATGAATCGACGCCTTCTGACCAATCAGATTCGAGACTTCGACAGCTCTCAGGTACATATACAGAATAATACAGGACCACACAGTATGGAACACCAGTAAAACGGGTTATATAAAGGATTCTGCCAACATATTTGTGTGAAGGGTTGGAACTATAGTGCTTCACACTTAATCTGGTAACATGCAGTAGAACAACATCTCGGCTGTAAACACCATACCTCTCGTTAGGCGTGTGTGTTAGTGTTTTTAATCGTTTCACTTTCAGTTTTATGCTAGCTTGCCATTTAGACGGAAATTTATGGGGCTGTTTTTGTATCACTATGTGTCATCGCTGGAAAGGCAAATGACACTTGAAAAATTTCAGTCCTTTATTTCTGTGTTTCTATAACAGAAATGAGTCTGCAAATGATCGAGAAATATTAGAATTCAGTAAACAAAATAAGTGGGGAAAATAAGTGAATCGTATACAGTTCACATGTCACCAGACATGGACTTTTCTGTGTACAAATAAAATGTTCATATTATATGCCCATTCGTAATTTTGTTAAGAAACAGTTGGGTATTATAACATGACTCCATTTATAAAATTTATTTAGCCGGTTGGAAAATGTATACGATCACTACTAAGGTCGATGTATTTCTTAGTAAATAAATAAAATACTCTTTTCTTTACACAACGTAATAGTTCAGTTACGCTAACTAACGCTATCAAATCATACACTATGTAGCTGACAGTTTGTCCATCACACCCATACGCGCTTGTGGAAAATCCGATTCGAGTTTGATTCCGCTCTTTGCTGTAATACAGTAATTAGCTCCACTCTTCTGGGAAGGCTTTCCACTACACTGTAAAACCGGATAAGTTCGCTTACCTCAAAAAATTTGATGTAGCTAATTACCTCAATTTTTACGTTGATGAATCAATTTCTTTAAATTGTACAGTTCAATTTAACAAAAATTCATTTTAAGTTAAAAAGTTATTCAATTACAAAGAGTTAAATTTTTTTGTTATATTGAAGTGTATTTGGCTTAAAGAAATTGATTTATCAACTTAAACATTTGAGGTAATTAGTTTCCTTGAATTTTTTGAGGTAAATGAACTTATACAGTTTTACAGTGTGGATTTTTGGAGATTTCGCAATTCTGACATTTTTTCATCTGGCAATTACAAGTTTACATCTCACAGTTCGGATTGTCTTCTCGCCATTTAGACGTCCGCTTCATGACTAGTAACGCACCAACAACGCATCAGTCATGCCTAGAAATGGGCTTTATACAGTGCATCCGGAAAGTATTCACAGCGCTTTACTTTTCCCATATTTTGTTGTTACAGACTTATTCCAAAATGGATTAAATACTTTATTTTCCTCAAAATTCTACAAACAATACCCCATAATGACGATGTGAAATAAGTTTGTTTGAAATCTTTGCAAATTTATTACAAATAAAAAACAAAAAAAGCACATGTACATAAGTATTCACAGCCTTTACCATGACAATCAAAATTGAGCTCAGGTGCATCCTGTGTCCACTGATCGTCCTTGAGCTGTTTCTACAACTTGATTGGAGTCCACCTGTGGTCAATTCAGTTGATTGGACATGATTTGGAAAGACACACACCTGTCTACATAAGGTCCCACAGGTAACAATGCATGTCAGAGCACAAACCAAGCCATGAAGTCCAACGAATTTTCTGTAGACCTCCAAGACAGGATTGTATCGAGGCACAGATCTGGGGAAGGGAACAGAAACATTTCTGCAGCATTGAAGAGTCCAATGAGCACAGTGGCCTCCATCACCCATAAATGGAAGAAGTCTGGAACCAGCAGAACTCTTCCTGGAGCTGGCCGCCCGGCCAAACTGAGTGATTGGGGGAGAAGGGCCTTAGTCAGGGAGGTGACCAAAACCCCGATGCTCCAGCATGTCTCTGTGGAGAGAGGAGAACCTTCCAGAACAACCATCTCTGCAGCACTCCATCAATCAGGCCTGAATGGTAGTGTGGCCAGATGGGAGCCACTCCTCAGTAAAAGGCACATGACAGCTTGCCTGGAGTTTGCCAAAAGGCACCTGAAGGACTCTCAGACCAAAAGAGTGAACCAAGATTGAAGTCTTTGTCCTGAATGGCAAGCATCATGTCTGGAGGAAACCAGGCACCACTCATCAACTGGCCAATACCATCCCTACAGTGAAGCATGGTGGTGGCAGCATCATGCTGTGGGGATGTTTTTCAGTGTGCAGGAACTGGGAGTCTAGTCAGGGTCGAGGGAAAGATGAATGCAGCAATGTACAGAGACATCCTTGATGAAAACCTGCTCCAGAGCGCTCTGGACCTCAGACTGGGACGAAGGTTCATCTTCCAACAGGACAATGACTCTAAGCACACAGCCAGGATAACAAAGGAGTGGCTACAGGACAACTCTGTGAATGTCCTTGAGTGGCCCAGGCAGAGCCCAGACTTGAACTCCATTGAACATCTCTGGAGAGATCTGAAAATGGCTGTGCACCGACGCTCCCCATCCAACCTGATGGAGCTTGAGAGGTCCTGCAAAGAAGAATGGGAGAAACTGCCCAAAAATAGGCGTGCCAAGCTTGTGGCATCATTCTCAAAAAGACTTGAGGCTGTAACTGGTCCCAAAGGTGCTTCAACAAAGTACTGAGCAAAAGCTATGAATACTTATGTACATGTGCTTTTTTTTTTTTTTTTTATAAATTTGCAAAGATTTCAAACAAACTTCTTTCACGTTGTCATCATGGGGTATTGTTTGTAGAATTTTGAGGAAAATAACTAATTGAATCCATTTTGGAATAAGTCTGTAACATAACAAAATGTGGGAAAAGTGAAGCGCTGTGAATACTTTCCGGACACACTGTAAGAACAACATTCATCAGCTGGTCGAGACGAGGAAAAACAGATGCTATCGCACGCTCGACATTCATAAGAAATGTCAGAATTGTGAGATGTTAACTCAAACTTGCGAGAGTGAGAGAAGAGTCAGAATTGGAAGATATAAAGTCGCAACTGTGAGAAATAAAGTTACATTTACCTTCCGTAACTATCTCTCCAGTTGAAACTATCTTAATTATTCAGAAAAATACTGTTTATACGCATATTGATAAGTGATTTAAATTAAGTTAAATGAAGTCGTCTTGTCGTAGAAATTACTTCCTGTCAAACTTCATGGATGTGTTAAGAAAGAGCAAATCCAAGTTAATACACAGAACCAGATTTGTGTTCTACAGCCCTGGGTTAACTGTAACTTTATGTTATCCAGCAAGGAAAAGACTTAAGGACAGAAGACTTTGCGGTTTCTCGGAAACCTGACAAGCTGTGCGTCTTCTTACTTCTTAACTTAAAGGGAGAGAAAAAGAAATTGAGACACTGGTGAGGGAGCAACTGTTTATAGCTGCTATGACAGAAGTGTTAACAGGAACTAACATGGTTTGCAGACGTTCCGTGAATGTTACTATGAATTCATATGGTGTGTTGTAAAACATAATAATTGGTCAAATTGCTGTGCTGTAAATAATAACTCGGTGGTAACAGTGACTCTATTTCGCTTGTGGCTGCATCATACCACCCGGTCTTTGATTATTTTCCTCTAACAGCATGTATACGATACTGACTTATCTTACAATGTGTACTATCCTGTGTTTGTAGCTCACAGCATTAACCCCAGAGCACACTGTGCCATTTTTAATACTCATTTGAGACCGTTGGTCAGACTGCACAGACATAATCCCCGCTGTAAGCCACATCACACTGTAGGATCTCAGCTATCATTAGTGTCGTACTGTACGACAGTCGAGGTGTGAAAAACGGACGGATGCACGATATTTAATCAGAGGAACAATTTGTATCGTAACGGCCGGGGAACACGTCAAACTAGCGATCAAAGACTACAGACTTTGCCCTAGGATTATAGGGATCTTCTAGGATTCTCAAAATTTGGCTCAGACGACCAAATCGTGACCAAATTTTGTCTCTAAATATCCTAATCTTGCCTATACTACGTGAGATGATACTCCATATGTCCCTGCAGAAGTTGGGGTCAGAGCGCAGGGTCAGACATGGAGCAGAGAGGGTTAAGGGCCTTGATCAAGGGCCCAACAGTGGCAGCTTGGCAATAACCCAGTGCCTCAACCAACCAACCACCAAACCACCACTGCCCCCCAATAATGTTGTTCTGTTAGTATAAAGTGAATGTTTAAGAGTGAACTTACAGAAAACCATAATGTTAAACACCAGATTCTACAGAGTCTGCATTTCAGAATTGGGAAATCCCAGTGTCATGTTAGTGCAACATACCATTCGTCCATGTGGACCTTCTGCTGCTTGTTCTACGGATTCGGGTGTCTTCTGACGATCCTGATCCGGATTCAGGATCAAAGCCGTCTCTGTTCCGCTGACCGGCCCCGTCTGCCATGCTGAGAAAGTTTCGTGAGATCAATAATCTGTCTGATTGTTAGAAATGGTGTATATATGGATAAATGTTTACAGTCTGGCTGTAGAAAACCGAATTGAATCAACACGCGAGAAGAAAACAAGAGCATGAGACGTTTTCTTTCATCACAATCTGACTAAATCACACACGCGTCATATGATTATCAGCGGCTGTTCAGCTGATATTTACATCTTCCGGGCAGACAAAGCTGTTCCTACTTTCCTCTTGCTCACATCATTCACACTTCAGCTGGAGATTCCACAACAGCTTCATAATGAACTCTCGGCCGGTCCGAGTGATACTGCGGTTAAAGCCTGTTGTCTTGTTTAAATGTTCTAACGCGTTATCCAGTCAGATTTTAAAGCCATGTAGCTCGATGGCTTTTTTTGTTTGGTTGTTTGGTTTTGGCTACAGGTTTGCAGATCTGCAAAAAAGTAGTCATGTGCAGAACTAGGCAAAATGGAACGGGAAATACCGGCCTGGACCACTTCTTCTTTTATAGTTTCGTGAAACGTTTCTCATCGAAGAGAAAGATTCCTCAATGTACCTTCTCGACTTGGCTTGCTTCAGCAGAACAGCATTTAAAAAAAACAAAAAAAAACCCCATGAATGAATATCTCGCAGTCATTGCTAGAAGAATCTTCTGCTCCACGTTCTCCCAATACACAAGCCTGAGAGCAGATAGTACATGAGGATGCATAACCTGTGTATGTTTTCCTACTTCGAATAAGAATAAGATTGAGACTTACTGCACTGTAGATGAAGCAGTCAGTACAGCACCATATGCCTACCGCTCGCTGCTCTCTAACACTTCCCGATCTGTGAATGAGAAACATCGCACCAGAAAGAGAACAAGGACAAATGCCATTAAGTAAAATGCAGCATCACACCATCCCTCTCTCTCTCTCTCTCGCTCTCGCTCTCGCTCTCGCTCTCGCTCTCTGCCTCACTCACACTTACTGCTGCTAGCTGTCAGGACAGGAAACGCACATTATAACGTTGACTCGTCCATGTCTTCTTTCACTGGCGCATTTTCTGTTTGCTTCACATGCTCTTACTTCTCTTCCAGTGTTTATCTGAGCCAGCTCCTCCTACTCATCTGTCAGGTTCTTAACATCTCCGCGATTACCTCGTCGTCTTGATGTTCTTCATTCTTTTCTTACGTGCTCTGCAAATCCCGCTCTCTTTCTCTCGACCCTCTAGTTTTGTCATCACTTCCTTCTTTGCGTGCCTGCGACACCTTAGCAGCAGCAGCCCCTCCTCCTTTTTGTCTGTGCACTTCGTTTCTTTCCTCTTTCTCTTTCATGCCTCGACTCGTGACTCGGATCCACATGATCCGAGGAGCTCCGAGGAACTTTTCGGTGTGGCGTCCGGCTGAGGATCTCGATCGTTCTTCAGAGTGATGCATCACTCGAAAACCGTCTCATGGGAACGTCTCGATCGAAAACCCTGGCAGAGTTGAAAATATTATATTAAGAAATCGGTCTTTCTTGGATCGACTTGTGTCAGTCGAAGCTACAGATGAAACTGTCATCAGCTTTGGGTTGGTGATCATGTGCTTCTGAAACACTGTCTCTCAAATCATGGCTCTTTGTGGGGATTTCCCCTAACCTGTGTTTCTAAGTATAACCACAACTCAGTCTCGGTAAGCAAGAGGAAATCGTTTGCCTATTTCCGTTGTACGTTTGCAGGCTCCCTAACATATATCAACACCTTTATCTGTCTTCCTCCACCCGTCCACTGACTACCACAGGACTCATGTAATATCAGGTGGTTATTTGCACTGATAGATATTGGGGGGCTGAAGCAACAATTGTGCTATAGTCAGTAATAAAATCAATTTTTACTTGATATAATGGCCAATAGGTGTCGCTACAACATGCCTGATCAAGTCCACACTTACACTTGCATGTTGTTTCATAATGAATGTCTCTTTGCTGCCCTCTTGAGGTACAGATCAGCAAACACCAGCAGATTAGTGCAGTTCTAGGTACCACTGAGATCTTGTTTCACGTAAATATGAGCCCTGTGTGTGTGTGTGTGTGTGTGTGAGTGCGTGTGCTGATAATTGATTCAAATATATACCCTGCTAATCAAAAACACAGTATCACCTCATGTTGAAGCTTTAAAATATCATAAGTGAAGGTAGTGTTATTTTATATATGTGTGTTTGCCTGGGAAAACCTTTAACATGGTCACATTTTGACTATATATAGTCCTAAATAGTTATATAAACTTTCTTTATCTCTTTTGCACATATCTCCATAGCAAGAATGGAGAAGATTGCATTGAATTTCATTCCAGTTCTGTGCCTAGCTCTACGTCTTATAATCTAATCTACTTACGGAAAATTCTGCCTGATTTTATAGATGGGAGCTCTGCTTATTTTGTTCTGCTGACTAGAATGTTTTCCCAGAGTGCCACATATATCTGCATTGGACTTTATACCTGTGATGTACGCTGAGGCTGGACACTCTGTCATGTACACTATATGACCAAAGGTCTGTGAACACCTGACCGTCACAGATATACACTACCGGTCAAGAGATAAGACGCAGTTATTCTTTATTTTTATTTATTTTATCTCGAGATTTTAGAATAAATAATAATAATAATAATAATAATAATAATAATAATAGACATCAAAACTCAAAACACAAATGGAACGATGGGAATTATGTTAATTGTGTGTATAATTAATTGTGTGTTAAATTTAATTATGTTCTTAATTATATTTAATTAAATAAATTTTAAAAATCCAAAATGAATAAAAAATAATTTAATATTTTATCATCTTCAAAGTAGACACGTTTTCGCCTAGAATATTCCAGAAATGTATTCTTGGCGTTTTCTCAAATGGTTTTTTCCCTGAGATGATTTTTAATCAGTATTAAAGGTGTTCACACCGACGCTGGACTCTTATCAGCTGCTTTTCGGAATATTTCCCTCCGAGTCGTCCGTTTAAAAAGAGATTTATTTGTAAATAAAATGTTAGTTTTCTAATGAAAAATTTATACATTTATATTTTTACCACGACCCCGATCTCACTCGTTTAATCACACGCCCTCAGGCCAAAAGGCTTTTAACATCATGAGAAACATTTCAGTCGGGTGTCCACAAACTTTTGACCGGCAATGTATAAATTAGTTTTTCCCAAAAAGTTGGAAGCATAGAATTGTCTAGAATTTAGTTCCAGTGGAACTAAGAGGCCCAAATCTGTTCCAGCATGACGATGCCCCTGTGCATAAAGCGAGCTCCATGAAGACATGGTGTGTTGAGGTTGGACTCGAAGAACTTGAGTGTCCTGCACAGAGCCCTGACCTCAACCCCACTGAACACCTTTGTTATGAACTGGAACGTCGATGTGTTAGTATCACCAGGAATTATGCTAAAAAAAATGCTAGCATGATGATAACACATGCTAGCATGATGCTTAAACATGCTAGCATCATGCTAAAACATGCTAGCAACCAATTAGTCTGGCTCTGGAAAGTATCGGCACTCTAGGGGGCGGCTCTCGAAAGTATTGGTGCCCATTCTGAATTTTGCCACGGCACGAACCACTCACATTTTCTTCAGGAAATGTACCGGTCTAGTTAATTAAGATATTGGATAAATGACGGTCATAACACAATTGAGAAAAGCATTGGTTTAACTTTTATTTTTTTAGAGAATGAACATCGCGTAACAGGAATGAATGCTGATTAACAGGAATGTGTATCCGTACTGTGTGTGTGTGAGAGAGAGAGAGAGCTTTCTGAAGG
>CM022765.1:21263982-21331482 GCA_012411365.1 Ameiurus melas
ACCGGTCAAGAGCTTCGGTTAACGTTCACGTCAGACATCAGAATGGAGAAGACGTAAGTGACTTTGACCGAGTCCTGGATTTTGGCGCCAGAATGGAACGGTGCGGAAAACAAAAAACATCCAGCTTTCTATTTAATATACACGCAAGTGTTTAAAGCTGACCTACAGTTCATTTTCATGCGTGGAAAGTTCAGATTGCTTTGATGCAGCTCCAACATCAATATAACTTTCAGAATAGAAATAATATTGGATAAATACTTTCAATAGAGTTTGTCTAATTTTACACTGCACGGCATCTCCAGCGTAAACACCGAAGGCTTCACAGAATCAGCAGTGTGAAATGATGAGTTTGTAATTCATTTAAAACTAGACCGTGTAAGGAACGGTTATCTACAAGGACCGAGGGTTTTCTCCCCTCTACATGATGTGTTGGATTCTGTGCTGTATTGGTTGATACAGAGTAACACGAGTTATATCCGTATATTATGTAACAGCATGTCTGACCAATCATCTCAAAAAGGGCAACACACAGCAACAAAACACACTTACATAGCCATAAATTAGAGGAAGTGCACTATGGGGCTTTCTGCGTAGACCTGCAGGTTCTCTCAGGAGAGCCGAGGATATTAAAAATCATTTATACGCTTGGTTCTGCTCCGCGAATTTCACTCCAAGCGCGCTGATGTTTAGTACAACAGCACTGGGACGCTTCACGGTGTGTATCACTCTGCTTTTCGGTGTTCAGTATGTAAATGTCCAATTCTAGCAATAGTCTGTTAGATTGCAGCAGTTACTACACTTACTTACAGGCTGTCGGTCTGTGTGTCGTCATGGCAACCTGCAGCACTCCGTCTGTCGCCTCTTTGGGAACCGTTTCCGTTGTTGTATAAAAGCAGCGACACACTCGCAGTCATGCTGCTGTCCTGAATATCAGCACGCGCCGATGATGTAATGATACAGGGTGTCCCAAAAGTCTGCATAAGTAAGGGACCGTGTCCTGTACGCCAGCACCACGTCGGATGTTCATGGATGTCCACGTCTCGGTCGGTCCGCATCACCTCCAGTCTTTTTGAGTTTGATAATAAGTTTGTCAATAGTGGTGTGTGTGTGTGTGAGTGATGTTTCCTGTTACAGTACATAGCGACCTTGCGATAGCTTCCCTATCCAGCCATGAGAACGATTTTCAATACGTTCTTCTTTTGTCAAATGTGTTCTTCAAGGCTGAACAAATTTACACAACCGGTCAAAAGTTTACACACACACATTCTTTATATTTATCATTTCTTTTCCCCACGTTTTAGAATAATAATAATAATAATAATAATAATAATAAAGTCATCATAACTCTGGAGTAACACAAATGGAGCAATGGGAATTATGTTGTGATAAAAGAATAATAATTTAGTATTTTATCATTTTCAAAGTAGACACGTTTTCGCCTAGAATATTCCAGAAATAAAAAAATTCTTGGTGTTTTCTCGAGCGGTTTCTTGAGGAATTTTCCCTGAGATGATTTTTAAACAGTATTAAAGGAGTTCACACCGACGCTGGACTCTGATCGGCTGCTTTTCGGAATATTTCCCTCCAAGACGCCCATTTAAATAAATACATTTTTGTAAATAGAATGTTAGTTTTCTAATGAAAGAAACGAATACGTCAACACGATTATATTTTTATTATTATATATATATATTTTATTATAACACCGATTTCACACATTTAATCACACACCTACAGATCAAAAAGCTTTTAAGATCACGAGAACTATTTCAGTCGCACGTCCACAAACTTTTGACCGATCGTGTGTATATAATATAAACCAGGCATGAAACATTTTGGAAGACATCTTATTAAAACGTGTTCCTTTCCCCCTGTGTATGGAGACTTGTGACACAGCATATAATCAACGTAAAAAGAACACTACTATACTGTATTGTATTCAACTGAGGACGGTGGTCACCCAGAGTAAACTGGAGGAGGAGAGACTCTGCCCGTGGAGGAGCTAAAGTTCGACCACACGCTGGTGGATCCCGTAGTGGCGGCTGGAGCTCTGCAGAAGGAGGACGTGCTGTTCTTCACCAACCCGGCCAACTCCCAGAAGAGTGAGTGAGGGAGGAGGGGAGGACCTGGTGTCAAAGTGCAGTGAAGTAACTTGCTGTGAAGTAACTTTTAAACGATGCACCACTTCATAGCTGCACTTTTAGACCAGGTATAGAAACGCTACTCTGTAACCAAGGTAGCAGGGAATGGGTGTGACGTGAGGGATGTTTCAATTTGCATATCATGCATATTCATAGGCCTGGAGATTTTAATGAGGTTTCTTGATCAGTATAAACATAATATGTTTATTATTCTTTATAGATTATTTCTGATGCTTCGCAGTTACGTTCTCATGGATACTGTTATGATGTAATCCCTGTTGTGTAACATCTAACGTGCGTTATCTCACCTCCAGGGGTGAACATGACTCTCCGCTGGTCTTTTACTAACGGGACGACGTGGGAGAACGAGGCCGTGCAGATCTGGGCCGGGCCGAGCGCGTACTCCTCCATGACGTCTCTGGTCGGCAACGCCGTCGAAGATAAGAAGTACATCTACGTCATCTACGAGAAGGGCCACCTAGAATCCACTGAGTCGATCTCTGTCGCCAAAATCCACCTGTACGGCGGCAGGTAGAGCGAGAACGCGGTGCTCTGCGGGAAAGAAAAGAAACGGAAGTAAAACGTCGCACGAAATTCGGGCGCGATCTGAACTTGCAGTAAATTTCTGAAGTTGAGCTGCTTGCAGTTTGCCACACGTGACCAAGGCGTGACATGGACAAAGAAATGGAAAAAGTCCTGGAAACCTCTTGATCGACTGTCTTCCAAAACTACACACCAGAATCTTTGATTTGGGGCTACAGTAGTTTTACGGATAGCCATTTTAAATGATTGGTCGATTTTGCTAATCATTGCTTTGTGAAACGAATGGTCACTTCTATGATTAATTACGTATTAATAGATATTAATTACATCGACACACGTTTCTATACGAACGCGTCAACCGCACGTTTCATGTCACGTGACGATCCGAACTTTGCGGGATTTGAACTCTGCAAATGAGTTCATCAACTCAGGTATCTTTTGTCCTCGGGCTTTTTCTTTTGAGCTTTATAGTTTTCTATAAATCTCTTCATACATTACTGGAGTTTGGGAATTATTACACTATTATGGAATAATAAGACAAAATGGGAATGAAAACCATTATACCATTATATAGCTCCAATAAGTCTACGTGCCATTCGAGATTTTATATTAAATATATATTTCTCAGAATTATGTCAACGATTGTGTGTGTGTGTGTGTGTGTGTGTGTGTGTACCCACAAGCAACAGGGCCCATCCTGTTTGTGAGCTGACCTCAGTTTTGTATAAGGAATGAAGTGCGCATGGTGTAAACAACAACCTAATACGAAGGCGACTTGTCATGCATGCGTTTTGATATTGGGAAGAAGTCGGATGTAGAAACGTAACGAGAATCAGAACCTTTATCAGATATTCAGCAAATGTACAGGATGCCAAAAAATCTCCAAATAAGGGCACAGGTTAACTCTTAAATGTGTATTATTATTTATTTAATTATTATTATTATTATTTTGGAGAATTGTTCAATGTTAAAATTTAGAAAACTTAAATCTAACAATTCTGAAAATTTTCCACTAGGTTTCTTTGCTCTTAAATGAGCAGCAGATTTGATTTAGAATTTTTATTTTATTTTATTTTTTTAAGCATGGAATTAGCAAATACACAACTACATTAATGGCATGAGCTTTTAGCTTCTAAGGACTTTCTAATGATTTACTTAATGAATAACTCTCTTTCAGTCTATAGTTTGGGCAACAAGGTTGTGCTTTTATCTTTCAATGCCACTCTATTGTTGAAAATAAAGAAAAAACAAAGGATAAGATTTTTTATTTGTTGGGCTTTTCTTCTTCTCGTGATCATCTTCTCGTGACCATGGCGAGGCCTGTTCTGAGTGGAACCTGTCCTGTTAAACCTCTGTGTGGTCTTGGCCAACGTGCTGCAGCTCAGTGTCAGGGTCTTGGTGATCTTATAGCCTAGGCCATCTTTATGTAGAGCAACAATTCTTTTTTCAGATCCTCAGAGAGTTCTTTGCCATGAGGTGCCATGTTGAACTTCCAGTGACCAGTATGAGGGAGTGTGAGAGCGATGACACCAAATTTAACACACCTGCTCCCCATTCACACCTGAGACCTTGTAACACTAACAAGTCACATGACACCGGGGAGGGAAAATGGCTAATTGGGCCCAATTTGGACATTTTCACTTGGGGGTGTACTCACTTTTGTTGCCAGTGGTTTAGACATTAATGTCTGTGTGTTGAGTTATTTTGAGGGGACAGCAAATTGACACTGTTACACAAGCTCCACACTCACTACTTTACATTGTAGCAACGTGTCATTTCTTCAGTGTTGTCACATGAAAAGACATCAAATATTTACACAAATGTGAGGAGTGTACTCATTTTTGTGAGATAGTCCAAACGCTTGTACTGCTTTTCAGGTTTAAGGACTGGAAAAACATATTGCGCTTTTGTAGTATTTTTAATAAGGACATGCACGGATATGTTTGGATATTTAACTCGCCGTATACGCCGATACAGAACACAATACAGATTTGTCTGACAGGTTTCTGAGTGTGGATTGCGCGAGACAAATAAACACAGAGATCACTCAAACAATACAGTACAGTCTGGTACAATACTACACTGCTCACCACTATAATACATCTGGTATGTGCTTTAAGGAAGAATACACACACACACCCTGTACCCAGCCACGTTAAAAGCATCACTCAAAGTGTAACACCTATACAAACCCAAACATGAGAAAAGCATCTTCCTGCCTACAAAGATAACATAAACTTATGTGCAGGTACGGAGTTCCAGCTAGACTGGAATTTTTGGTACAGCATAAATATGTGAGGTCGAGTTTCTTGGAACCGCACTTGCTTGCGTTTCGATGTTTTGTCATGAACCTGGTAGACTGATGGTTTAATAACAGAGACTAGGAAATACAATAAAAGGAAGAGAAAAAAAACCCTACAGAATTTTCTGGGGTTTTAAACTTTCTTCTTCTCTTTTTGGAAACAGTAGTTATGACCAATTGTCTGATTATGGTCCATGAGCAACAGTTCTTTAAAAATTATAGCACCCCCTACTGACACGTATGTGCCAACCAAATGCCTACAGCGCATGTCTTTTGGACACGAGGAGGAAACTGGAGGACCTGGAGGAGCACAGGGACATGCAAACTCTACGCACGCAGGGTGGAAGTAGGATTCGAATCCCCAACCCCGGAGGTGCGAGGCAACAGTGCTGACCACTAAGCTACCGTGCTCGTCTTATTCGAACATTAAAAGGACAAATCCACCCTGAACGGCTTGCTTATGAATCTTAACATGTGACCTTCAACTGCATCCAGGATTTATTTTTTATAATAAAAGTCAGAGTTCAAAGTTTTTGGTTGGTGTGTCAGTCTATTTTCACTTTAGTTAACGGTTTCCTACATTTCCCACAATGCTGTGCGACTACATGGTGACTTTGTGGTTAGCACATTTGCCTCACACCTCCAGGGTCGGGGGTTCGTTTCCCGTTGTGGCCATGTGTGTGTGGAGTTCGCATGTTCTCCCCGTGCTGCGGGGGTTTCCTCCGGGTACTCCAGTTTCCTCCCCCAGTCCAAAGACATGCCTGGTAGACTGATTGGCGTGTCTAAAGTGTCCATAGTGTATGAATGTGTATGTGATCGTGCCCTGAGATGGATCGGCACCCTGTCCAGGGTGTCTCCCACCTTGTACCCGATGCTCCACGGGATAGACTCCAGGTTCCCCGTGACCCTGTAGGATAAGCGGTATAGAAGATGGATGGATCTCTACCTAAAAAAAGAGATGCACTTTATTTAGTCCAGCTCTTTCACCTCCTCGTTTGTAGTACAATCGTGTAGTCGGATCGTATTCCAGAAAGTCTCCGTCTGATCTCTCAATAATACGATGTTGAACATCGCTTTTCAAAAGAGCAGCAAAAGAAGTGCTTGCTATTTTGTTTTTAGGAGCCAACAGTGAAACCTGCCCGTGTTTCTCCTCTTAAAATTCGATTGTAAATGCACCAGCGATAAAACCGTGTCCTTCTGCGACGTCAGCGCGACACACGGACGGTGACTTCTCACAGAAGATACACGAATTAAGCACCAGAATCACTAACATCACAGATGTTTCATCAGAAACGTGTTTCATGTGCATCAGAGTGAACTTTCCTTGTGAGTATGTGTGTGTGTGATTGTGCCCTGCGTTGGACTGGCACTCTGTCCAGGATGTACCCCGCCTTGTACCCAATGCTCCCTGGGTTAGGCTCCAGGTTCCCCGTGACCCTGAAAAGGAGTAAGCGGTAGAAGATGGATGGATGGATGGATGGATGGATGGATGGATAATAATGAGTTAGGTAAAGGTGAACTAGGACAGCTTCACCATGTGGATGTGCGTGCATATGTGTGTGTGTGTGTGTGATACAGCGCCCCCAGCGGCACTGAGCTCTCACTGCACTTCAGGTGTGTACCGAAGATGAAGTCGGTTCTCCTTTCATTTTCAGACACGGTGTGTGTCCGTGTTCTTGTCCCGTGTCGAGGTGTCATCAAGCAGTGAAGTTCCTTTGCTCGACCTTTCAGTCGTGTGCTCTCAGATATGAAGCTGTCCACGTGCTGGTGCTGTTGGATTCTTTGGGGTAGTTTTGCCGTCGCAGACGATGCCAAGGTACAAAATTAAAACATTCACGACCTTTCATTCCTGTCATTCCGATCAAACTTTACCGAATGTACATTTGTTGTGAAGAGTGCGTGCTGTTAACTTCCTGTAGCAGGAAAGGGACCACGTGGACGTCTTGTTATTGTTTACATACGATGGACAATTTCTTATTGAAAACGACAACAACAAACAAAACAATCAAAGAAAACAGCTGTAGGGTTGCCAGATCACAAGGAAATCAACCGTTTTGAATGAGTTACTTCCAAGCCTAAATTCTTTTATGTACAGGCAGAAAAGGAGATGAGTATACACCGATCAGCCATGTAACATTAAAACCACTGAGAGGTGAAGTGAATAACTTCACTATAATTTCGCCGGTCATGGGGTGGGATTTATTTAGTAAGCTGCAAGCGAACAGTCAGTTCTCGAAGTTGACGTGTTGGAAGCAGGAAAAATGGGGACGTGTGAGGATCTGAGTGACTTTGACAAGGGCCAGATTGTGATGGCGAGACGACTGGGTCAGAGTTTCTCTAAAGCGTAGGTTTTGAGGGGTGTTCCCAGTATGCAGTGGTTAGTACCTACCAAAAGTGGTTCAAGGAAGGACAACCGGTGGACCAGTGACAGGGTTATCTGTGCCCACGGCTCATCGATGCGTGTGTGACGTGAAGGCTAGCCCGTCTGGCCCGATCCCACAGAAGAGCTACCGTAGCTCAAATTGCTGAAAAAGTTCATGCGAGTTAGTGCTCATGCTGACCCCTGTCCACAATGGGTACCAGAGAGCAGTAGAACTGGACCGTGGAGCAATGGAAGAAGGTGGCCTGGTCTGATGAATCACGTGTGGTTCAGGCACCAGGATGCACTATCGGAAGGAAACAGTAGGCAGTGTGATGCTCTGGGCGATGTTCTGCTGGGAAACCTCGGGTCCTGGTCTTGGTGCCAGATACACCAGTAATAGTGCCAGCAAAGACCTTCAGAGGTCCATGCCTTGACAATTCAGAGGTGTTTCAGTGGCAGAAAAGGGATCTACACAATATTATAATATAATAATATAGTGTTTGTAAGGAATTAAGCACGTAAAGAGTGCTGTTATAGGAAATAATCAATAGTGAGCTTGTTGCATGTGGGCTGGTGCGAAGCAGGGTTACTGTTACCACCCTAATTTTGGGGGGGGGGTTCTTTAAAAATCAGTTTATAGTTATAATTAATGTTGTCGAATGTCTTCAAAACAAGTTCCTGTTGTTACTGGTAGCCATCTGTCCTGAAAACGTTCCCGTGGTGGAAAACTTACTGACTCTTACAAAGCTCTGACACTAGAGACTCCTTCTATAGACGTTAAATGAACGTCTCCTCATGGAAAACCCTCATCATATCAGCAATTATATCTTCGTCTCGGTGAAATAGCCCGTTTTTTACTCAGATTTTTATTAGCCTTTGATTATATGGGGCTTCTGAGATATATGTCGAGATATATAACCCATTTTGGATTTTTGTATACAAAACACGGTGTTAGCTGTTACCATAGAAACGATAACGTAGGAGAATGCATTATTACTATACATCTGTCGTGTGCTTTGCAGCTGTAACTACTGTCAGAGCTCAATCAAAATCAGCTCTAATCTGAAGGATAAATCCCAAGTCTAGCCAGACGTTATCTCATACCTGACAGTGTCACGTTAAAGAAACGCAATATTCTGTTTTACATCGACTTTAAGTTGCAATTCAGTGAGCAAACCTACACACAAAAATAGGCTGGGTTGTTGAAGCAGGTGCGTGTACTTCAAAAGATTCAGTTCAATTCAATTTTATTTGTATAGTGCATTTTACAATGGTCATAAAGTCTCAAAGGAGCTTTCCAGAAACATTTAGAGAGAGATTTAGTTTTTTGGGGGATTTTTTTCCTTTTCTTTAATTTGCCCTTACATCTCCATCAGATCAATCCTATTATTACTGAGGAGCAGTTGCTGTGGGTGGGCGGCGGGGCCGGGGAGGTGCACACATACCGAATTCCCCTGCTGAGCTTCACCCCCCGTGGACATCTGGTGGCATTTGCAGAGGCTCGAAAGACATCCTCAAGTGACATGGAGGCCAAATTTATAGCCATGCGACGCTCAACAGACAAAGGTGTGTTCGATTTACCCTGTACGACTTCTGCTGCACATACAGAGCGGCTGTCCTGCATTGATCACCTCTTTTGCGCTAGGAGCTACGTGGTCTCCTACTACCTTCATCGTGGACGATGGGATTCACACTGATGGCTCAAACTTGGGCTCTGTCGTCGTGGATGAAGAAACAGGATCCCTGATGTTGATCTATTCTCTGTGCTTCTACCGATACCAATGCAGCCCTTCTAGCACCATGTTAGTGGAGAGTCTGGATGATGGCGTGACCTGGAGCGCTCCTCGCAATCTCTCCGCCCATCTTGGGGTCAAGAGCTTCATCCCAGGGCCGGGATTTGGCATTCAGGTACCATCCCTAAGCCTGTGTTTAGAGTTTTTCGACGGTTTCGTGTCAGTGTTTATCTGTATACATTCCTTACAGAACGAACGTGTGATGAACGGTAATGAAAAATCTCCGCTGTTTTGTATTAACACCAACAGAAACACCACCCACCCGCGAAGGGGCGTTTGGTGGTGTGTGGTCACGGCACTATCGAGGGCGACGGGGTTTTCTGTATCCTGAGCGATGATCACGGGGGTACGTGGAGGAATGGAGGCTCACTGAAGAGCATCCCTTATAACCAGCCCAAACAGAGCCAGGACTTCAACCCTGATGAGTGTCAGGTAATAGAAAGAGAATTTCTAACGCATGATCTGTTTTTGGATTCGATAGGCCCAAAGACTAACAGCAACCGTGACAACGATAATAGAATGGATACGAAGGGAAAAAAGCACCTTTATTATTTTTCCTTTGTGCTACTCTGAGAAATTGATTCTTTGTTCAGTTGAAATATCCTCGCTTCAGTACACGCTGACACAAGGATTTTTTGACCTGAGTTCCTCTGCTAATCTCACTTGTTCTCTTCATACTGTTATGTCCTCTATACACTGTTGTGTATCGCTTCCACTTGAGATTTCTGCCTGATTTTCTAAGCGAGCTGTTTCTTGCCACTCTGGCTTATTCTTGCACATAAATGAACTATTTTCTGATTTCTCTAAAGCTATATTAGGATTGGGTCTCCCCAGTGGCACAGCCAAAAAGCATTCATGTGCAGATCGCAAATTTGAATCCGGATGATTCTACCACAGTTGTCCATGGCCAGGAACAAATTTGGCCATGTTCTTTGGGTGGGAGGGGCATACTCTTTCTCCTGTCGATGATGGCGGTACACTAGCCATTTGTGGGCTTCTGTGAACTCATGTATGCAGAAGAGGGCAGATAGAGCCTCCCTCTGAGTGCTATGTGAAGCAGTTTTGGAGGGAAAAGTGTTTTTTTGGAGAAAGCACTTCATAGCTTTTGCCCTGCCTGATTTGTCGCTGTTGTATATCCTCTTCTCTTTCTACCACGCTGACGTCGCTCTCACCCCAGCCGGTGGAGCTACAGGACGGCAGCATAGCGATCAACGTGCGGAACCAGAACAGATACCACTGCCACTGCAGGATGGTGGTGCGGAGTCTGGACGGAGGAGAGACTCTGCCCGTGGAGGAGCTGAAGTTCGACCACACGCTGGTGGATCCCGTAGTGGCGGCTGGAGCTCTGCAGACGGAGGGCGTGCTGTTCTTCACCAACCCGGCCAACTCCCAGAAGAGTGAGTGAGGAGGGTTTAAAATGGTATGGGACAGAGGATCTACGGGGTTTTGCTTCTGTGACACACCTGCTCAAGCTGTATTAGAGTTTAATAATGAGGTGTGCAAGGAAAAACCTCTCACTGTGCCCAACTGATGTTCGGAAACTGCGAAATATAAATTGTAATCTTTGTTGTATCATTCAGCAGGATTGATTAAAGATAGGTAGCATGCAAAAAAAAAAACCCTGAAAGCAAAGGTCTGGATGACTTTCCAACATGATTGTAAATTGGTACTCATTTAAACAGTACAGGCAGGTGTAACATTTACCATTTCAGAAAGGAAGTTGGAGAAAAGGAAGTCGTGCATCAAACCATGTGACCTCATAGTTTGAATACTTCTAAATAAGACGGTATATGACAGGATGGATACCTTTTCAGAAAGAGACATAATTATCTAAAGTTCTCCTGTTGTTTCTGTCCTTCAGGGGTGAATCTGACTCTGCGCTGGTCTCTGACTGATGGTAACTCATGGGAAAAGAAGACTTTTCAGATCTGGGAAGGGCCAAGTGGTTATTCCTGTTTAACATCTCTCAAAGATGACAAGAAATACATCTTTGCCATCTATGAAAAAGGCCATAAAGACTATTACGAGACCATCTCTTTAGCAAAAATCAGTCTGTATGGTGACATGTAGAAGCCAAACGTCTATAGAGCACGGCTGTAGAGCCCAACATGCCCAGCGTGCGAATGTAGCATTGCTGATGAAGAATTTCTGAAATACTTGAACTAAGTTCGCTCTTCACCAGGGATTATTTCTTTAACGACGCAATTCACACTTCTAAATGACACTCTAATGACTCTAATTTCTAATAACACTTATGTAAATTTCCCCTTGTTGATCAATAAAGTATCTCTATCTCTAATATGTCACTGTCATAAGATTCCCCATCTGTAAGAGGCAGTAAGTGTGCTCCTTTAATGCTCCGGTACTTCTTCTCTACAAACTCCCGCCAATCACGCCAGTCCCTAACAACTCAATTGCTCTGGATGATGATCATAGACAAGATATGACTTTTAGTATTGTGTCATGACTTTCTGTAATTGAGTCTTGATTTTATAGCTCAGTATAGATTCCCCCCCCACCCCTAAAATCTGCAATATTATGACACTGAAGCAGGCAACATGACAAATCATTGGTGAGAGAATGACTGTTTATCACGGCTCTAACCCAAGTGATAACAGGAACTTGTCTCTCAGACATTCCACAACATTAAATCTAACCACTAATCTAATCTAACAGTTGTAATCATTGGCAGTTTGCTGTGCTGTAACAAAAACACACTCCAGACCGTGCTTTTATATCAAAATAATGCACATCGACCCCCCAAATCGTGTCTTGTTTTATTCCTTACTTAACAAATACAGTGAACACTATTAAACACTATTAAAAGTAACAGTATAGCCTTGAACGTGTATTTAATGTGCATTTGCAAAGAATCAAACTGAACGAGACTACAAACTGATCGTCGCTCGATGTTGATGTCAACGACTGACGATGACATGCTTCAATAAACTGTACAGGCATTGGCGAGATGAGTAAAACGCTCTGTAGATGTCACAGAGTTAAAGCGAAATATGAGCATCGTTTTCGAAAGATTTATTTCAGTCTGCAGGCTCGTTTAACACTTCGTGGCGATGTGAGTTCTTCGTTGGTCGTCAGTTGATTGTCACATGCTCTCATACTTGCCACAGAAACCACCACTTCATCTTCTCTGTTCTACAAAGCACAGTTCAGCTATGCTGCACACTCCTGCTGAAACAGCAACAATACATCTACGTATTCACGTCCATTATAAAGCAATGCACCGTGCGTGCAGACAAGAATGCCGTTATTTAAGATTATTTCGTCCTGCCTGACTGTCTCTCGAGGAACTTTGTGGTTCACACGGGTGCAAGCTCAGACTCTGGTGCACCAGCATACCAGCTGTTCAAATACATTTTGGACACCGGTTTTGGAGCACCTTGAACTCACACAACAGAACAGTTTCAAATGGAACAGACTCAGTGGGAAAAAACCTGAATTATATTCATGTAAGGGGTCTTCTGTCAGGATAGCTGTTTATTTTCTATCGAAACGTTTTACTGATTCAAACAGATATACTGCATAGCAAACATGAACAAAAGAAAGAATCCGTTTCAACCCAGTGAACCGTGTTAAAAAACCCTGACTCCCTCCCTGTAACCCTCCCGTAATGTATGAATGGGTGTGTGAATGTGTTTGTGATTGTGCCCTACAATAGATTGTACCCTGCCTTGTGCCCACATGCTCCCTGGGATAGGCTCCAGGTTCCCTGAGACCCAGTAGGTTAAGTGGTATAAAATATGGATGGATGGGTACCAAAAAGCATGGGTCATGTCACCATCCTCCAACTGACTTTGCCAGCACACAGGTGTGTCTTTTAAACCAATCTAGAGGGAGTCCAGTAAAAAAACAATGCACATTTTTAAAGGCAGCAAGCACCACCTCATGGGTATCGGTCAGTTTAGGGGGCTGAGTACTACTCACAAAGGTGGTACAGAGTAGATGGCACCACTGCAAGTACCTGAAGGATTGAGATCTGGGAATCCATCCCAAAGATAGTTTTGATTTCTAACAAAAAAAGATCACTTTATCTAACCAACTTTATCTATTTGCTTATTTCTCTTGTAAAACTTGTATTGAATATGGTTTTAAACAGTATTGTCAAAAACACTTTATCGCACAGATTAGGAGAAAGGTTGTATTGGAAAGATGATGAACTCGTTTAAAAGTCAAGCCGAAGTGCTACTTTGTTCACTATTGGTGCTCTGAGCAGCCATGTTGATTTGTCATCACATGTGGAACTCACCTTCCTGAGTTTCGGGGGGCATTTTCTTTGGGTTTTTCGGAGTCTGAGGTTGGATATTGTTATATTGAGTTAGTTGAGTGCGGCATAACAACGTGTCTGTACTAAATGGGTTTAGACCTAGAAGCTGCAAAATGTAGCCATCTTGTGGCATGATCATGCTATTGAGGTGTAATAGATGTTGCAATTAAAAGAGTGGATTATCATGTTTAAAGCACCATCAATCCAGCTCTCTTTGGTAAAACTACGTACAATATGTGTCCTGCTTAGGTTTTCAGAAAGAAAGGGCTGGGCTGTGAGTTCAAGTTCCAGTGTGCTTTATTAGCATGACTGTTTTAACAATGTTGCCAAAGCAAAATGGTAAATGGTGAATGTGCACTTATATAGCGCTTTTATCCAAAGCGCTTTACACTGTGTCTCATTCACCCATTCACACACACACTCACACACCAATGGTAGCAGAGCTGCCATGCAAGGCGCTAGCTTGCCATCGGGAGCAACTTGGGGTTCAGTGTCTTGCCCAAGGACACTTCGGCATGTGGAGTCACCCAGGCCGGGAATCGAACCGCCAACCCTACGATTAGTGGACAACCCACTCTACCAACTGCCCCACAGCCACCCCAAAATTATATAAACATTATACCGTATAGACAAACAGTAATAATGAATAAGGAAAAGAAAACGATAATACAATAATAAAACACTAAACATGAATAGAATTTAATTGATTTAAAATTATGTATTTCAGAACACCTCCAGGGTTGTGGGCTCGATTCCCGCCTCAGTCCTGTGTGTTCTCCCCTTGCTTCCAGGTTTTCCTCCCCAGTCCAAAGACATGTGTTGTAGGCTGATTGGTGTCTCTAAAGTGTCTGTAGTGTGTGAAAGGATGTGTGAACGGGTGTGTGAATGTGTGTGTGATTGTGCCCTGCAATGGGTTGGCACCCCATCCAGGGTGTCCCCCAACCTTGTGTCCCGAATTCCCAGGGATAGGCTCCGGGCTTCCCACGACCCTGTGTTGGATAAGCGGTATGGAAAATGGATGGATGGAAAGGTGGAGAAAATTGATTAATGAGTAAATAATCCACCTTGTTGATGTTTATGTTCAGGCGCCTGCTCAATCACTGGTGATGACTTGCTACTGATGGAGATCAAATCCAGGTGGCATTTCCCTCTGTATGAGTCGCCTGACAGGACTGTCACTGATAGTCTGCATGAATGTACAGTCTGGGCTAGAAGGAAATCAGCCCCAGCCCATAGAGTTGAACCCTGGGCCTAGTTCTAGACTCTTCTTGCTTTGTTGTCGGTGCTGTTGTGCTTGTTGTGCTCATCCTTTTTTGATTTTAGTAATTTAGTCTTTTGTCATGTTTTTCAGCAGCTGCATGACTAAGATAATTTTACTGTTCAGTTCATAATTAAAATGCATACGATAGGTGCGTATGATATATTTTGTGGTCAATTATTTACATTAGTCATACAGTTTAAGCTCATTCAATGGGTATATACACTATCATTAATAATTTATCAAACTTCTTTTGCTTTAGATGCATGCATCGTTTTCTAGTAGAAGAGTATAACAAGAGAGGCCAGATGTGGTCGTGCATTTCTGGAGTCATGCACCATTTAAAGATTGATCTTCTCAGATGTACACTTTACAGCATGGGTTGGGAACCTGAAAGAGGGCTCTTTCAGTGACTGCCTAGGGCTCAATGGCGGGAAAAAATGTGAATAAAAACATTCACGGAAGCTAGTGTGTCAATTCAATCAAAACTCTACATATTACATATTTTAAATATTACATCGTTCATAATCGATGCCCGTTTGTGATTTATACACAAACCTGTGGCACACACAACAAGCTCGAATTTCACTGGACAATGTGGATTCCATGTCTAATTCTTAAATCTGTTGAAAACTTCATAGCCAATCTGTTCAATTAAAAAAAAAAAAGATGAAATAGCTAAAAGAAAAAAAAGATGACTAATAACGTTCTTTCCAGACAAACGAATTTGCATATTTGGAAGTCGCCTTAATGGTAAGTAGTGTTTAATTTATTCTCGCTCACGTGCTGCATTTTGCCATGATTTCCCATTTGATTAAACGATCATTGTTGGTTAAACGAAGTCCAAGTGCCACCTACAGGCCTATTAGGTGAAGTGCAGGCTGCTATTTCAGAACAGAGTAACATGATCCTGCTATACTGGAGGCGACATTTTCAGGAACGCAGTCCTAGGACCACATTTCTAGGAGCCTAGTTTTTTTTTAGTGACAGCGCCACCTACCGAACTGGAGAACCACATTTCTAGGACCCAAATATTTTTAATGACAGCGCCACCTACAGAATTGGAGAACGACAATACTAGGACCGCATTTCAAGGATCCTAGTTTTTAGTGACAGCGCCACCTACCGAATTAGAGAACCACATTTCTAGAACCCTAATTTTTTTTGTGACAGCGCCACCTACCGAAGTGAAGAACCGCAAGCCTTGGACCGCATTTCTATGACACTAGTTTTTAGTGACAACGCCACCTACCAAACTGGAGAACTGCAATCCTAGGACCGCATTTCTACGACAATTTATATCTATTTGTGTTTATGAAAGGAACCCTAAAATATTTAATTTGACCAATTGGGCTCTCTTTTTCAAGAAGCACATGACAATCCAAGAAGGGAGATCCTTGCCCGAACTGTAGAAATGCACCACATGCTGCAACGACTTCCACTGCCCGCTCTGCAGTTCAGCTATGTTTCACCCAACATAGCTAAGCAAAGTCATAACCCACTTAGGGAACCATTTCAACCACGCAATTCTCCATGATGGTAAAGTTTACAAACATTCTCTCGGGTAATGCAAACTGAGTTATTCGGACTTTATTGCATATCTCTCTATTCATTTTTTTTCTCAATTCAAAGGAGCTTCATTGACACGGAAGTTTCAAGATACAGTGCTCCCAAAGCATCAAAATACAATGTTTCCAAATTTTTGAACAGTACACGATAGCAGTAATATGAACATTAATTGACATGAATATTGATATATATAGTATATAATGTGTTGTGTGTGTGTGTGTGTGTAATAAATATTTAAAACTATAAGTAGTTAGTATTTGGTGGAAATACTTCCTTTGTTGCACTTTTTTTGGTCCTCCAAAACTTGGCTCCTAGGACTGCTTTTCTCCAATTTGTTAGGTTGCGCTGTCACAAAAAAAAAAACAGGGTCCTAGATATGCGGTTCTAGAACTGCAGTTCTCCAATTCGGTAGGTGGCGCGGTCACAAAAAATGAGGGTCCTATAAATGCGATCGTAGGACTGTGGTTCTCCAATTCTGTAGGTGGATCTGTCACAAAAAAACAGGGTCCTAGAAATGCGGTTCTAGAAACGCGGTTCTCCAATTCGGTAGGTGGCGCTGTCAGAAAAAAAACTAGGGTCCTAGAAATGCGGTCCTAGGATTGCGGTTCTTTAGTTCTGTAGGTGGCGCTGTCAGAAAAAAAATAGGGTCCTAGAAATGCGGTCCTAAGACTACGGTTCTCCAATTCTGTAGGTGGCGCTGTCAGAAAAAACTAGGGTCCTAGAAATGCGGTCCCGAACCTGCAGCATCCGGTATTGCCGGAACATACTATATAACATACTACCACTTTTCATAATTATGCAATACTAGTCAAGATAATAACTATAAATAATAAGAAGACCTATAAAAACGTCAAATAACATCTTAACTTTTCCTCTGGATCATTAAAGAACAATTTTTTGGGGGCTTTACCGCTCTGCCAGATGAAACGGATCCCGACCTCTGTTCCGGTGAAGAGAAATAGACCTTCTACACACGCCGGTGTGCCGGCCAGGTGTCCACAAACTTCTACTGCGTTGTGTACCGCTGCATTTATTATTATTATTATTTTAATTAATTAATTAACTTATGTATTTATTTATTTATTTATTTGCTGCGTATTTAACCCCGCCCCCAGGCGGATTTGAAGCTCATTACATGAACAGGCCCCGCCCCTTCCCGCCACACTCCCCGCCCCTCTCTGCACTACAGCCTCAGTAGCCGTTGACGGCTCTTGTAGTTGACGGATCCATTGCCATTTCTATAATATTTTATTTTTATTTTTATTTTTTCCCCCATTTCATTTCTGGGGGGGGAAGAAACCAAAAAAAAAAAAAGGAAAAAAAAGGAGTACAAGTAAGCTTCACTGCACACACACAATCCGTCTACAGCGCTCCCAAAATCGGATCAATACTAACACCTATCTAACTCTACATCCATTTAAACATTGTACTCTCGGGGCCCGTGTCTGCGCGAGCGGTCCGGAACCGGGGTTAGTGTATTCGAGCCCGGGGGGGATTCTAGGCTGTAACACCGAGCTCGCGAGCAAACCTTTTAACGTTTATTCAGAACCTAATCCGGCGATTACAACCTCGAGACGAGTCGGAACAAGACCAGGTCAGTAAACTAACGTGTATTCATTTATTACTATTATTATTATTATTACTACTACTACTACTCTTCTTCTCCGTGTCGGTGTCTCTCCGCGTTTCTGCTCGACTGTTAGAGGGGGATGTTAGCTTAGCGAGCGCAGGGTAGCTCGAGTTAGCAGCAGCAGCAGTGATTACCCGCGTTCCACTTAACACGTGTTCCATTTACTAGGTGTGTATATATATATATAATATATTGTTGATATATATTTATTTATATATATAGTGTGTGTGTGTGTGTGTGTGGGGGGGGGGTAATACGGTTGAGCTTTATACACTGGCTTCGTATAGATTCGTCGTTAGCCTAGCATTGGGCGCTTCAGCGCTCTCACCCGACCCGGCCACTCTGCGTGCTTTACTATTACGATCCAATACAGACCGAAGCCTCGGTTTGAACTCGCTCCTCGGTGTCTGAAAACGAGTCTCTGTGTGTGTTTACGTCTCTCCGGACTGTGATGTCCGGACCCGTGTTTGTTTAGCAGCGCGGCGACGGTCGACTTCGGAAACCTAATACGTTCTGAGTGTGAGTGTGTGTGTGTGTGTGTGTGTGGGGGAGTCGGTGAACTGCTCGTAGTTGACCGTTTCACGGTGTAAAGGTCGTTGCGTGGTGAGAGTGCGTGAACGGTGTTCAGAGCCCGAGCGACGGTAAGGACCCCCCGGACCCCGGTGGAGAGGAGAGAGTTAGCTCCACGCTAACGGCCTTCTCTCTCTCGCGCTCGCGCGCGCGGCCGCCATTTTGTGTTTTTGTTCTTGAGAGTAGAGATGAGTGCGCGTGCACGGTCTGGGTCGGGGATTCATCCTCATCCACTCCGTTCATTCCGTACTGTGTCTACTGCTGGTTGGGGTTTTAAATAAATAAATAAATTAATATCTATCTATCTATCTATCTATCTATCTATCTATCTATCTATCTATCTATCTATCTATCTATCTATCTATCTATCTATATCTATCTATCTATCTATCTATCTATCTATCTATCTATCTATCTATCTATCTATCTATCTATCTCTTTAGGCTGTGTGTGTTCGTTTTATCAACATGTAATGCTATATAAATATGTATAAGGTTGAACTAAAGCCCACTTGACTGGTGTCGGCCTGGTGCACTTTCTTTTGATCAGATTAATCCGGTTCTAGTGGCGTTTGGAACCCTTTCCTCCCACCCTGAGCCGGACAGAGAGGCCTACCCGCTAGCTCAGCCATGCTAATGCTAACTTTTAGATTTTATTATTGTTATTGTTATTATTATAACTCAGTGTCAGTTTGTTGTTTCGGTGATTAACGGCTTGTTTAAGTCCTTAAATGTTGTTGTTGTTTTTTTAAATGAAACAAAACAACAGCACGACGTGTGTGTTTTCTCAGTGTATTGTCGCGGTGTTTCTTAAATCTTGTTGCTAAGCTACACGGGGTTAGGCCTTTAGGAGCTCAACGGCCATTTTCACACCTCGAACCATAAACACGGCGGGGGGTTTGAGGGGGGTTGTTCTTTTATACACGGAAAGAAATCAGTAATAATTGTCGATGAGCTGTGTTTGTGTCCGAGGAAGCGGGTTAGGGGTGTGTTGTGTAGAGGTGATGATGGTGATGAAACCGTGGGGCTGGTACGGTCCGATATTTCTACGGTACGGTTATAATGGCCACGATTTGAACTGACCGTTTAGTGACGCGGGTCGGTGCTGAAAAGGAAAGAGGGAGAGGGATATGTTAGGGAATCTTCGCCCCAGAATCGGTTCGCACATCGCTGAGTGTCTGTCGGAACATCCGAGGGGAAACGTGAGGAACGTTTACGTTCAATTAGAAAGTCTTTATCAGTCTTGCGAGAAGGACTTTTTCCTCGTCCGGCCAGCCGGATTTGAAGGGGGTTTGTGTGTATCTTGCATGAGCGCTTACGCAGGAAATTCGGTCAAATAAAAAACAGTTAATAAACAATAATCACATGGATTTCAGAACGCATGTGTGAGTTTACACACGTGAAGACTAATGAATGTGAATCTTCCTCCTCATGCTAGTTCATTAGGTCAGGGACTACGAGTACCGTTGGGAACGTTTTTGTGAGAAGCAGTCGTTTTATATTCTTGGCATTATGTAAAGAATATTTTTTTTAATAAAGAAAGAAGGGCGAGAGAATGCACACACACACACACATCAATTAAGACGGATTAAACTAATTATTCTGTTATAGCAAGAGAAATGTAAATGAAGGATGGGCCGGTCTGTCTGCGCAGAGCCGTGAGGAATATTTCACACGCTTATTATTAATAATGTCACGCGCGGCTGGTCAAAAGTTTGTGGACACTCGACTGAAATGTTTCTCATGACGCTAAAAACCTTCTGAAGGTGTGTGTAATCGGAGTCCTGGATAAAAATATAATCGTGTTGACGTATTTGTTTCTTTCATTAGAAAACTGACGTTTTATTTACAAAAAGTATTCGTTTAAACGGACGACTCGGAGGGAAATATTCCCGAAAAGTAGCCGGTAATAGTCCAGCGTCGGTGTGAACTCCTTTTAATACTGTTTAAAAATCATCTCAGGGAAATCGCTCGAGAAAACGCCAAGAATACATTTCTGGAATATTCTTGGCGAAAAGCGTGTCTACTATGAAGATGCTAACATGTTTGATAACGTGTTAAATATTCAATTTCTTTAATTGATTTGTGAGTAAATTTTTCACGGGTAGTGCATGTTGTTAAATACTTTTAATGGCGTAGAAGTCTGTGCACTTTTTCTGGGGTTTTGTGGGCGTCACTACGTGTCGGGGACGTGATGCAATACAACAATGACCTGAACATAGAGAAGGTGCTTAATAAGTTACTAAATAGCTCTGTAAGTAGCTAGAATATAATGTATTGTGTCCAGTGTTTATTCTCTCTCTCTCTCTCTCCCTGTTTATTTATTTTGTTGGTCCAAATATCCAGAGCACATGCCATTTCTGTAGCGTGCCCGCTCTGTCCTTTGGCTCACTTGATCTTGTAGCTCAGGCTAGAATCAGAAACAATTCGATTAGATTGGACCTAGACGAAGGCACCCTTAGGTAGCTGCTTTGTTTAGTTCTGGTCATCAATGCTGCGTTGTTCTCTCTCTCTTTCTCTCTCTGTTTGTGTGTGTGAGAGAAAGAGAGAGAGGGTTGTCGTACGTGATAAAGTTACGACTGTGCCAGGAGCGGCGTGGTGATCTGCTGTCGTGCTTCAGACTCTGCCGGTCTACCTGTAGATAACGTTGTGCAGCAGTTTATTTTAAAGGATGTCCGTTGTAACGCTTGCACTACGGCACACGATGCAGTGAACACGCCGTGGTTATATAAACCGAGACGCTCTAGTGTACACACCGAACTAAACCTGTGTGGGAGTTATTGGCGAGCGGTGAAACGCACACCATCAACCCTGGTGTTGCCATGGCTGCGGCCTCTCTCTCCGCACAAACACGTACACGCGGACATCATTTATAACTCGTCCCCATGGAAACCACATCTGTCTGCTTTGTTTGAAAGTCGTATCACTTTTCCTGTACGTTTACATCGCACAAACTGCTAACGTGTGCGCTTTAATACCTGCGCTGCAGGGCTCCTCTAACCACACGCCTGTCTGACCTGCAGCTCTCAGGTGTTCATCCTGTTTGTTCTGTTCTCACGATTTCAGATCCTTTACATGTCTGTTTTACGGGATTAACTTGGGCGCGTTGATCACCCTACAGCCGCAACGACTAATCGATTCTGAAAACCGTCGTCAACGAATCTCATTATGGGTTAGTTGGTCTGTGCGGCACAAGGTGCGTTTACTCGTTACGTTACTTCTGTTCTGAAAACACGCATCGGAGAGTAAATACTAAAGTTGTGTCCCCAAATGTCGTACTGTTCTTCATATGCGGCTTATGGATTGTATTTTGTTTGCAGTGACGTCAGCGACCCACAGTAGCCAGACCGCGTCTTGAGCGTTCCCTTTGAAGGCGCAAATATACACAACTTTCACCGTGCACGCGCAGCTGCTACACAAGTGGCATTGTTCACATACTCGCTTGCGTATTTCGTGTACACCTGGAAGATTAAAAGCTCTACGTCACCGCCACAACATCCCTGTCTGTCAGGTTTCCAAGTCCTGCTGTAACGTACACCGAAGCGTTAACTACGCCGCGAGCTAGGTTTCTCCTTTGAACTTTTTGTGTTTGGTGTGATTGTCCTCAAACCACTGCTCAAAACAGACTTCCTCGATAACACGCTAGAATGTAATGTAAATGTTTAATAAACAATGCTTGTGGGTTGTTTTTTTGGTTGTCTTTTTTTCCTCGGTTGAAGACGCGTGTCTCACAGTTCGGTCACCTTTTTCTCTGTATGTCTCCTCTGCACCTCACCACTGAACTCTCGGATGTGTTCTCGTCTTCGTAACGAAACCTACCGCAACCCCAGTGTAATAATCCCGCCTCGGTGTAGTCCTCGACGGACCGTTCTTGCTCACCGTGCGTTGACTTTCAGTCACCTGACTCTCATTACATATCACACGAATACCGACGCATCACGCTCCTCAGATGTGGCTCGATTTCTAGCCATGTTTACTGCTGATGAAACACTGAAACACAACCAGCGGTGCAGACACTGTGACCGAAGTAATCAGTCTATCTTGTGGGTTTTTTTTTGTATACAGTTACTTAGATCTTTCCCTCTTACCACTTTAATCCAAAAGCGAGGTCAGCTAGGCCTACCAAGAATTGTTTGACAGTACATACCACAGAGCACGATGCGTTAGATTAGACTATATCAGTAGTGTCCAATCTTATCCAGAAAGGGCCGGTGTGGGTACAGGTTTTCATTCCAACCAGGCAGAGGCCAAACCTGAGTCTATTGAAAGCCAAGATCAGCTGATTAAACATGTGGGATCAGGTGTGGCTCCTGATTGGTCGGACTGAAAACCTGCACCCACACTGACCCTTTCCGGATAAGATCGGACACCCCTGGACTAGAGTTTACCAATGGTCAGGAAGGATGTGTAACCTCACCCAGTTATGCGTTTTTCTTTGTGTATCAACTTTTTACAGAGCGGAGATAAAGTATTCTGAGAACGTTGTGACGTTAGCAACGTAGATGTAATGTAAAAAGCTACTGGTTTGCGAGGGGGATTTGTTTTTTTTTTGTTTTTGTACCACCTTTGAATCGCATTCTACGCCTAAAGTTTTGGTTTCTTTTTCCGTCCTGCTCCGTCTCACTCGTTCTTTCTCTTCTTTGTCTCTGCCAGTCTCAGGGCTCACCATACTCAATGAGCGTGCAGCGCAATGTCAGAGCGCTCTGGGCAAACAGCAAAGGGGAAGGATGGCAAAACCAAGTATGCGTCTCTCAACCTGTTTGATACCTACAAAGGAAAGAGCCTTGAAGTACAGAAGCCTGTTGGTAAGTATTTACAATTATTTAAAAAAATTCATAATTTTTTGAAAGGTTTTATGCCTCAGACTGCACATTTCCCGAGCCTCTAGTTATAGCATCGAGGTGTGTGAGACTTCCATGAAGTGCATTAAGTTTATACGTCCACACTAAAATCTTGTGGATTTGGAAAGTCAGCAATGAGAAGGGTTTTTTTTTCCCGGTCTCTGCTTGTTGAATGAGAGAAGTGGCGGGGAGATGGGGGACTAGCCTTGCTAAGTCTACTTGTTCGTCGAACATCTATAAATAAAAACGAATAGCCTGGGAACGTGATCATCTGGACTACTGCTTTGTCCCCCTCTGATCCATTTGAACAGAAGCCAGATTAAATCGAGTCGCACTCACACGCTGCGTTTCTGTTCAGTTTAGTTTTCAGTTTGCACCTGCAAGCGTAAAGTGATAATCTTGTCGCTAGAGGAAATGAATCTTCTCGCTAATTATCTCTCTCGTCTCATCTCTCTCTGCCGTGACCGTCGTCGACGATGGTTCGGGGTTGAGCCTCGTGTTTGAAGTCCGGGCCAGTAAACGCCGCGCTAACAATAAATACAATCCGGCACCTTTTTGGCCGCCTTCTTCGGTTTTGCTCTGAAGGCGTACGTGCTCCGAATGACTGTGGCGCGCTCGCTAGAGAGTCTGATCGATCTCGTCAGCCTCCTTCTCCCATTTAACTCTCAGATGACCAACTAGAATCCTTTCATGTGTTTGCTGACTGATTGCGGGAAGATCGACCGATTTAGTCAAAACGATTAAAAATGGGAGTCTCGCAGCACAAACACACACATTGAGTATATCCAAAGACCTACGAGCCTTTAAGCATTTTGCATTTTAAGATCAGTGTGTGCTACTCAGAAATAGACCAATGAGAACGGCTGATCACGGGCGGTGCAGTGTAGTGGTTGCCACCTCGCATCTCTAGGGTCACAGGTTTGATCCTGATGGAATTTCTGTGTGTGTTCTCCTTGTGGGTTTCCTCTGGGTTCTCCGGTTCATTCTCATCTACCTAAAAAAACGTTGGTGATAAATTGCCGTTGGTCGGTGGGCGGGCAGGTGCAGGCTGGCATTCAGCGTGATGGACTGGTGTTTCTTCCAGGGTTTAATCCCTGCCTCGTGCTCCGCGTTTCTCGGATAGGCTCCGTGTCCACCACAACCATGAGCAGGATAAGCAGCTACCGAGTGTGAGCTGAGCCGATGGACATGCGAATCTGGGATGATTGACAGTTGCTGCCTAGGTGTTTTGATCTCTCCACTAAGGGAGGCCCCACCCCATTTTTCCATCTAACATTAGCAGTCTCTCATCTCCTCGCGATTTTACGGCGAACGAGAAGCACGCTATCGCAGAGACGCATCAGACCACTAATAAAGCGTGACACAACTGAAGAATAGATATCTGATGAAATACGCAGTTTGGTTAATGGATCGAGGAAAAATAAACACGGTGTTGCTACTCTAGTATCGTATTGAAGCACTCTGCTGCCGGGCAATAAAAAAAATAAAACTGATGCCTCAGACACATGATACACACACACTTGCCCCGGTTGTCTGGGCTTGGTCTGGTGAATTCGATTCATTTTGGTGCCTGTATTACAAACATGCAGTGCTGATGCGTTCAAGATTTTGAAATGTGTGTGTACTAAAATGTTAAAAATAACAAAACGATCCATGATCGAAAAAGCTGCAGGGAGGTCAGGGTGATGACCATTTGTTATAACGATTGATTTTTTTTTCTTTCTTTCTTTTCCCTTCTTCCCTCATCTCAGATCTCTAGTAATCTGACCCTGGGACACGTTGAACAGCTTTTTCTCTCTCTCTCTCTCTCTCTCTCTCTCTCTCTCTCTCTCTCTCTCTCTCCCGGCTTTGCTTCACGATCAGGCTCATCTCTCGTTTCACAACGTTGTTCCCAGGTTTCAGAAATATAAGCGAACAGTGTGATGTCAGATCTGTAAGCGCGATGTCGCAGATGACGCTATCTTAAAATGTGTTAATGCTCCCTGGTCAGCTCTTGCATTTGTCTTTGTAGTTGCCCCTCGTCATGGCTTGCAGTCTCTTGGTAAAGTTGCCTCTGCACGGCGCATGCCCCCCCCAGCTAACCTGCCCAGTTTGAAGGCGGAGAACAAAGGCAACGACCCCAACGTCTCGCTCGTTCCCAAAGACGGCACAGGATGGGCAAGCAAGCCAGAATCAGCAGACCCAAAGAGGTGAGTGGTTTGCCTGTATTATCTAGTATAGCACCCGAGGTTCAGATTAAATTAATTTGAATCAGCTCCTGGGGTCTTTTTCTAATTAGTGCAGTTGCAAAAGAAACTTGCCTTGTAGAACATCTGGTAGCTAATGGTTTAGTGGAGCAGTGTCTAAGCCTGTGGTCCCGGAGGATCATAGCCAGTTGTGTCGGCTGTGAAGTACACCACGCAGAGCGCGTTAATGGGTTAAAATGTGTGAGTGAAACGAGGTAAAATGCTGAACTCTACAGTGCTGTTGAATTCCAGGAGTTTTCATCTGTGTTTTATTGTACAAAAAAAATCCAACCTTCAATCCAGCTGTTTTCTGGATAGGATTAGAGTGTTTTTTTTTTTTTTTTTTTTTTTTTTTTTTGCACTGTGATGGGTCCAGATGAGAAAATCGCATTACTAGCACAGCCTGTAGAATTTTCAGTTCTGTTTCTCGATCTCGTCAGAAGGTGTTGATTTTTAACTTTCGACCGTAACGTTAAACAATAACGAGAATAACTTGTTTTGAGGCCGTTCCTCAGTGTTAAAGGGAACTATAAACGGAGATCAGACATGCCTTTTTTTCCTATTAAATAAAGAACACCAAGTTTGACACGTTTTTCATGAAACACCGAAGAACCCGGTCACTGTTCTCACATGCACTGAAAACCAGAAACGATAAAGTTGTTCTTGACAAGATTTCATTACGATTATTATTACAGCTTTATTTCAACATCTTGCCCATATCTCAGATGTCTGATGTACGATACTGAAACGTGTGTACACTTCTTCTTCCCGCAGTACCGATGTATCGTCACCACCGCAGCCGGAGTCGCAGCAGCCTGCGGCTTCACAGACACCTGCCCCGAGCCTGCCGAGAACTCCTCCAGCTCAAGAGGTGCTGCCTCTTGATACGTATACGTTTTCACAAAGCGCTGCGTCTTTTTTCCCACATTTAATATTTTTAGTTTAGGATGAAATGCATCCGAAATCCTCGCACATTTAGCCGTACGCTAAATCGTTATACGCTAAACTGTTATACATACTACTGAAATACAGCTTTTTAAAATACAGATGAACTCGACTTTGTGCTTTCTAGGCCCAAACTACAGCTATAGCCGCAGGGACAAGGTCCTGGGCTCAGGCCAGTGTTACACATGGAGTACCAGGAGATGGTGAGTTCCGCTTCCCCACATAACATATTGGTTTTGTGAACATTTGTAATATTGAAAAGCCCGTGTCTTCTGCCCAGCTGAATTTGTTAATGAAATTGTGTATACCTTGAGCTGGCCTTTAAGGGGAAAGGGGCGGAGCTAAAACAAAGAAATAAACCAGACCCGCTGCATGGTTTTTCAGTGGCATCTTTATATTTATGTGATTACTTTATGGCAATGTTTGTGTTACGTCTGGTGCAAACTGCGGAGGTGAAAGAGACCCTGATTAATAACGTTCACATAGTATTTTTGATTGAAGGTGATATTTCTAGCAGTGCCGTGAATACATGACTGATGTAATGGCTACCCACTCTGTACAGGTGGAAAGGGATCAAACCAACCGTCGCCATTCTCTCGCGAGGAATTTCCCACCCTGCAGGCGGCGGGAGACCAGGACAAAGCTGGCAAAGAACAGGCCACTGCAGATCAGTGGTATGGGCCAGGACCAAGCCTCCGCCCCCAGAGTAAGTTTATCACGCTTATATATATATATATATGTATATATATATGTATATGTGTGTGTGTCTGTGTGTGTGTGTTTGTTTGTTGGGTTGTTTTTTAAAGCCTTTTCATTGATGTCATTGATCTCTCTTCTCAATTGACCTGTTATTGTGGTCTGCTATGTAATACACTATCAGGATGCAGATCGAATTTTTTTATCATAAATACCTGCTTTTCTACTCCAGACGTGACGAGTTGGCGGGATGGTGGGGGCCGTGCACTGGCGCCCACCATAGCTGGGGAGGGGGTAGTGGAGGGTGGGGTTGGGGGGGCCATGGGAATGGAGGGTGCAGCTGGGGCCCCTCTCCTTCAAAATCCCCCCCATGGGCCACCTAGGGGCAGCCCCACCCTTCCCCTCCCCCAGCCTCCGGTTGGCCCGCAGTTCCCTCCTTACAGAGGAATCATGCCTCCGTTTGTGAGTACCAAAAATTTTACCATGGATATCACCTTGGGGAAACCAGTGGTACCTGGGATGTTTTTTTGTATTTAAATTGGAGTAGATCGTATAGTAGTTATTGAGTTGTTCTTTTAATTTTTTAAGCTTCTAAGTAGCCTCTGTTATATACTGTTCATTAAGTTTGGGTTAACAAATCTACTTCATGACAATGGGACATGCTGCATTTGAGATAAAGTACTTCTCTAACTCTTTTTCTGCTCTTTGTTCTCTTCTAGATGTACCCACCGTACTTGCCCTTCCCACCGCCGTACGGTCCACAAGGGCCGTACAGGTATCCACCACCCAACGAGGCCCCTAGGTAAGAGGTGTACAGATTGTCCCAATAATCTCCAATGAAAACATTGCAGTTTAGTAGATCGAATTTTTTTTATTTAAAATATTTTTTTCTCTTTAAAGCAAATTCTGTCCAAATGTGGCCCCCTTGCAATGTCTGATTAATTAGTCTTGCAGTGTATGGATGAATGTTAATACACATTCTCTATTCTAGTGCAGCTTTCAACTCTTAACAGTCCTCATTCCTCTCTCTATTTCTCCTCAGATTCTCTCGTTCGCAGGGTGGGCCTGCGCCAGAGGGGAGGCCACCCGGTGGCCCCCGTGGCGAGGCGGTCAAACGCCCCTCTATCCTAAAACAGGATGACCTCAAGGAGCTGGACGAGCTAGACCATGATGGAGATGAAGGATGGGCTGGTACGGAGGGCGCATTAAAAGCTCTTTGATTCCTTATTTATTTTTAAGATGTCTTTATAACCTTAATATTGATTTTTTTTTTTTTCTTAAATCAGGGGCACAAGAGGAGATCGACTACTCAGCCAAGCTAAAGTTCAGTGATGATGAAGGTGAAGATGAGGGGGATGAAGAGGAAGCTGGAAGTGAGAATGGAATTATGTAAGTTTCTGTGAAAATACTAAACAGCGTAATGGTGATTTTTGTATAGTAAATATATTTTTGAATTCTGATGCACGTGTGTCCTTGGTCATTCCTCTCTAGGGAACAAACGGAGCAGCAGAAATCCCAAGAAGGACCTGCCCCAAGTTCACGTTCCCGGATGACTGAGAGTGGAGGCAGCGCAAGGCACACACCTCCTGTCCCCACTGATGATGTTACCCCAGCGCCCTCCGGCAAGCCAAACTGGGCCGAGGAGGGGGGAAGCAGCTGGGGTGGCAGTGCTGGACCCTACCAGGTAAAAAAACACATGACGATCTCGGCAGGCACTGACACTCCATCCCAATTTATTGCTTTGGCAACAACCAGGAACAAGCTTTGAAGGGCACCTGAAGTGCTTCCTGGATGACCCACCGCCAGGTGCTTTTGCCTGTATGCAGGGGCGTAGGCCTGGACACGGTGGCCCTCGGGAGCAGCCCTCCCTTCCACCAGGTTCACTTCTTGTGCAGGAACCCTGCTCCTACTACCGACAGGTACATGGGGAAGGGGTCCAAGATACAAAAGGACATCTGCCTAGTGGTGGGTGACATAATGAGACCCTGATAGAGATTTTCTGAAATGCAGGCAACCTCTCATACCTCTATTAATTCACGCTGTGTAAGTGAATTGTCTTTCAATAAAAAGAAAATAATAATAATGTATACGAGACCAGTGCAGGCGATGCTACTGGGTGAAAATGCGTTATTATGGTCACTTATTTGAAGAAGAAAACAAGTGTTGCATGAGCGAAGATGGAATGGGAACCCTTCCCTGTAAATGAAAAGTTCTTATAAAACTTTGTGTACGGCATGGGTCAAATTTTGAATAGGTTGTAAGAAATCGAATAGGATATTACGTACATGATGTTTTTGTATATCCACACTCGACTGGACTGTTTTGCATCACTCTTACCATCCAAGTTTGGAAAACATCATGATTTTTGTTTTTATCGCCTGCCCCTAACATAAGCCTCCTGACAGTGTTGGCGGCAGTTTACGCATATATGTATGTATGGACAAGCTTACTGAGTCACATACATTCTATCTTCAGGAACGGACCTCGAACCAGCCGGCGCCGCAGAAGCCGTCTGGTGCTCAGGCCCAGCAGCAGAAGGGACCTACTCCTCCTCCATCAAACGCCGTGCTCAACCAGACACAGGGCGAGGATGAAGACGAGACTTGGCGCCAGCGGAGGAAGCAGTCGTCGTCAGAGATATCTGCGGCGGTCGAGCGTGCCCGGCGTCGCCGTGAGGAAGAGGAGCGTAGGATGGAAGAAGAGCGCCGTGCTGCGTGTGCTGAAAAGTTGAAGAGGCTGGATGAGAAACAGCAGCAGCAGCAACAACAGCAGCAGAAGCCCAGTGCTGCTGCAGATGTGTCTGCGAACAGCCCCACTCCTTCCTTGACCACTTCGGCCTCTTCATCCAGCACAAGTCAGCCCCCGTCACCCTGTGTGGACACAGAGGAACCGCCTCTGGTGTCCGCTCAGGCGGGTGGCCCGACACTGGTGCTGACTGCTAATAACAGACAAAGAGCTGGCAGCAACAGCAGCTACGACTCGAACACTGGTCAGTCATTACTCATGTTTGTGAACGGTCACATGAAGTCAGCTTGATCCTCTTAAACTCTGTTCTTTCTGTTTTGCAGAGTCACAACAAGTTTCTCAGCCTCCCGCCCCACAGCATCAGCAGCCCAATGTAGTCCCAGGACCAGCAGAAGTCAAGGAGGAGCCCGTGTCAAGCGGCGCACACGTTCGCAGCAGCAGAAGTGGTGATGAGACGGTGAAGGTAGAAGCTATTACGGGAGGAGCAGGAAGGCCAGGGGGTGGAATGCCTGGCCAGGGCTTTTCCAAGTATCAGAAGTCCCTCCCACCTCGTTTCCAGAGGCAACAGCAGGTTAGTGTCTTCTTAGATGTTCTGCAGTCTCGAATTCTCTGCTACGTCTCTGAAGTGGATATTGCAACAATAACGTTCTTTGATTTGGCCCATCTTTAGCATAGTAGTGAGGCAAAGGAAGCTGTAATGTAACCAGAAGCTGTAGGCGGGAAAATATTCTCTCCAAAGCGGAGATAAACTTTTAAGGCTGTGCCACTGACATCTCGAACAGCATCAATGTTGCAGAAATGTACAACAGATATTAAAGCTTCTTAGTATTTCTCAATGGTGTTCATGTAATAATATTGATTGGATTTAGGCAAGCAGGTGAAACTCTTATGCTATTAATTGCACACAGGAACAGCTCCTGAAACAGCAGCAGCAGTGGCAGCAGCAGCAGCAGCAGCAGCACAGCCAGGTTGCCCAAGCCCAGCTCCAGTCCCAAGCACCTCAGCAGGGACCGACTCCAGGTGCCACGCCACAGCCAGGCCCTAAACAGCCTGCTCTTTACCCACCTAGCTCCATGGGACGCCCTCCACCTCTGCCCATGAACTTTGACCCTCGATGGATGATGATGCCTTACATGGACCCTCGAATGATACAGGGTCGCCCCCCGCCCATGGATTACTATCCAGCCGGCATGCATCCCACTGGTTTGTTCACAAAATTTCATGGTGTACATGATCTTGAAATTGTATGATACGTACTTGACTTGATATGTTTGTTTGTTTGTTTATTTTTTCCAGGGTTGATGAGTCGGGAGCGCTCAGATTCTGGTGGCTCTGGCTCGGAGCAGTTTGATAGGCAACAGCATGGAGGTCCTCCTCATCCACATCGTGGCACACCACCCATGGATCCTAAACTGGCTTGGGGACCAGAGGTTTTCCCAGGGAGCGGAGAGGGACGAGCTCTGAGTTCTCCTTTAAGGCAGAAGCAAGCTCTGGAGGAGGACGACATGAGCAAAGGCGCCAGGTAAAGACTTGGTTATGGTTTTTTCACATGGGCTCTATTTCAGGTAGACGGCATAAAGATCAGTATTATTTCGTTGGAAGATAGGCTGTAGGGTTTTACTTCCTCCCGGCATGATGTACTTCTTGCAAAAAATGTATTTACTAGTATTTCTATTATTGCATTGAGCCATGTATTATTGTAGCTGTCTTCTTTATAGTGTTTTAATGATTTACACACCCACACTTCCAGTGAATTATCAATAAAGAAATTGAAGGTGAGAGCTGGAGTTGGAACGAGATTTTAATACTTGATCATAACGCAAAAATTTTTGTCTTTCATATGTACCAGGAGTGACACTCCTCCAGTGCGCAGTCGAGAGGGAGGTACGGGTTCCATTCAGCCACCTGTTGTAGGTGCTAACTCTCCTTCTGTCTCCATCGATCAGTCAATATCCCCTGTGGGGACTCAAGGTGGCCATCACCAGCCCTTCTTGGGAGGTCGTGGAAATTACAGCAGTTTCCCAGATAATGGACCCAGAATGGTTTCTCATCCACAGCAGAGAGTTAATAATGCCGGAGAACTTCGTGGCTTTAGCCATCAAGATGAAGCCCCACAAGGTAGCCAACAGAGTCAGATCTGGGGGACTCCACATCCCCACTTTGAGCGGAATGGCCGTGCTGATCTCACCCCCTTGGAGAATAACCCCCATTTGCAGCATCACCATGCTCATCCCTCACATTACACTCTCCATCCACACAAACACGAAAATGGTCGAGAGCGAGAAAGAGGAGGAGAACCCAAGAAGAACGAAACCTCCCCTCCACTTCCCCAGCCATGTCTTTCTTCCTCCTGCTCATCTTCTTCCTCCTCCTCTTCAGCCAGAGAGGATGGCAGCGGAAAGCAGTCACTACATCACCCCCCACCCCAGCATGAGCATGACCCAGGACCCAGGGGTGGTATTGGACGGAAACAGGACAAAACAGGCGGTACCTACCCTCACACACAGTCCTCCCAGCATTCGGTGCAGCAGCACCACCCCAAATCTAACTCTCGTGGTCGGGAGCAAAAGACTGAAACTCATTGGGGCCCGAGGCCTGGAAGCAGTAGTGCAAGTGGTGGACATGCACATAATCGAAAGGGAGGTTCTGGAATGGGTGGAAACACAGGCGGGGAAGAGTTGAGCAGTCATGTTGATAAGCCTGCTGTCCAATCAGGAGGCGGTAACCCCAACAAGCGAGTGGGTCCTATTAAGCGACCTGTGCTGAAGGAAATGAAGAGGGAGGTTGGTGAAGGTGAGGGAGGAGAGAAAAACAATGTAGGCTCTGCAAAAGATAAAGACCAAGATGCCAAGCAAGCATCAGTCTCCAGTTCCCAAGCCTCATCTGGACTTTCTGGTAAAGATGAAACTGCTCCACCAGGAAAGCCAAGAAATGGTGGCAAGGAGCGAGGTGCTGGTGGAGGCATGAGTAAAGCATCCAAAGAAGGAGAAAACTCTGTCCAAGCCACCGGCTCTTTAGCTCCACCTTCGAGGAGGGACAGAGAGCATTCTTATGAGATAAGTGGCAGTGCAGGGGGTGCTACGTACCATGCGGGCTCTTCCCGAGGAAGCCGAGCGAACCGTGGAAGGGGTGAGTTCTATGGTCGAGGCAGAGGTTACAGGGGCAGTTATGCAGGCAGTGCACGTGGTAGGGCAGGGGGAAGAAGCAGCCGAGACTACAGACCCACTGCCAACAGTGGTTATCTGCATGGCTCCTCTAACCAAGATCATAAGAGGGAGGGCTCATCTGCCAGACATGGCCACGGAGGTGCTCAGCCAAACCCTGGTCGTGCCAGGAACCACAGCGAAACCCGAAGCGAGGGTTCAGAGTATGAAGAAGTGCCGAAAAGAAGGCGGCAAAGGGGTTCTGAAACGGGCAGTGAGAGTGCTGCTAGTGACCTTGCACACTCTGACAAAGAGGATCGGAAGCCAGCTTCCAAAAAAGGAACCAGCGGAGAGAACCTAGTTGTGGGCAATGCATCATCTTCAGCACCACCAAGAAATACCCAAACCAGAGTGTTCACCCCTAGAGGAGTGCCGTCTAGACGTGGCAGGGGTGGAGGGGCCGCTGGAGGTGGTGTCTACAGAAATTCAGGCAGTGTAGGAGGTATGTCTGGCGGACACCGTTCTGGGCCTAGTTTTTCTCAAGGTTTGTCCGCTAAATCCTCTGCATCAGCCCGAAAGCAACACACCCCCCCGCAGCCCTCCCTAATAAAAGACACAAGCCATGGGTCTAATGGGGAAAAGAAAGAAAAGGCACCTGAGCTGGTTCAGTCTCAGAACCAGGGTGTAAACGCTTCAATAATCTCTGGTCCTACTGTGCTCCCAACTGCCCAGTTGGGTACTGAAAATGGAGGTGTGGCCCAGACCTTAAACAACACCAATTCCAATTCCTCTGGACCCAAGCCGCTTCTTCTGCCTAATGCTGATGGACGAAATGTTCTGCATAGAGGATTTGAGCGGCCTCCTCGCCGCAAGCGCCATGGGCGTTCCCAACATCAGCAAGATAAGCCTCCAAGATTTCGCCGGCTTAAACAGGAGCGGGAGAATGCGGCTCGTATCAACGGAAGTAGTGGAATAATTGAAGCTGTGGGTGCGCAACAGCAGCGTTCTGCTTCGCCATCCAAGAATTCAGTGCAAGATGGAGCACCTAATGTATCTACTACTGCTGGTGTCGCAAACGCAAATACAACTCGCAGTATCTCGGCAACCAACAATAGCGGCTACCTTGGGGGTGGGAGCCTGAATTTGAATAGTCACCACCATCACTACCATGGCAACTCTGGCCTGCCCCACTCTCAGCACCACCATAACCACAACCAGACTGGTGGTGCCAAATCTCCAGACGTTTCCAACCAGAACTCTGACCAGGCCAACGAGGAATGGGAAACTGCCTCTGAAAGCAGTGACTTTGCAGAGTTTCGAGAGAGAGAAGGTGGTGGTGGTGGTGGTGGTGGTGGTGGGGGAGGAGGAGGAGGAGTAGTAGGAGGAGGAGGCGGAAAATCCTATTCCTCCTATCACCATCACCATCCATCAGGAAGAGGAGGAGGGGGAGGTGTTGACCGAGAGATAACTACTAAAGAGTCCGCCGCCAATAAGAGGAGCTTCTCCAGCCAGCGGCCTGGAATGGAAAGGCAGAATCGGAGAGTCAGCGCTGGTGGTAGTGGCGGTCGAGGTTCCAGAGGTCCACCTACCAGTGGAGGACCGGGTGGTGTATCGGGTAACGGAGGGGCCAATCGTGGTGAGAGGCGTGGCAACTGGCCGTCTCCCAAGAACAGGAAGTGATTCCCCCGCCCCTTTAATTTAGCAACATTTCAAATTCATCCCTCTTTTTCTTTTCCCATTCATCTTTTCATCCTCATCCCCTAACATATTACCTTATTATTATAATAATTAGTAATTATTATTATTATTGTACAAGATCATTTTGAATATGATGTACACACTCATTCTAGCACCCTTGGTTTAATGCTTTGTGTCTTGTCCCTTTTTATTTGTCCATGTATACCTTCTTTCCTTTCACACAAGCCCCAAGTTCTACTCGGATTAGATTACTCGTCCCATTACTTTAATTGACAACCCTTCAGATATAAAAAATAAATAAATAAAAATGTTTGTATATACAAGCACAATATGACCTCAAACTGACACGCGGATACTCAACATGTGACTGCAGTGTGTAGGAGGCATACATTAGTAGCATGGAGTAGTGTCTGGAAGTATTTATGAAAGGCCAATGTTTGTGATGTCCCTGTGCATTTATACACAGTTCAGCGTATTCTTCAGGTCGGGATCGGGGGTTAGGTGTGCAGTTACTCTTTTAATATGATATGTTCCATAGTTTTTTTTTTGTTTGTTTTTTTTTCTTCTTTTTGTGTCGTCTTTCCTTTTACCTCATTGTTGAGTTCATGTTTCATATTCCCTCCCTTAAAAAGTTAGGGCTGTAATGTTTCTTTTCCTCTGCAAAGCAGGTCATTAAAAGGCATTTTTTTAATCAACATCCTTCTTGATTATTTTTTTTCCCCCTTCCCCCTCAGTGTTTCAGTTCATTGTTAATTTGTGCTTGCCCAACCTATGAAGTACTAATGTTCACATTTACTGTTTCTAATATCACTGCTGTAGCTCAATATAGTGTGACTTCTGAATTCAAGGTTGTTGGATGATCGTTTCTCTGCTATTGCTTTTTGTTTTTGTTTATTTGTTTTGGTTTTCCCAGCAGGTCAGTTGGGTCTTTCACCCAACAGAGGTGTCGACCTTCTTTTTTTTTTTTTTTTTTTTTTTTTTTTTTTCAAGAAAAAAAACATGTATTCCAACTATAATAAGACTGAATTTGTGGGCTTTAATAACTATTTTACAAAACCAGGACAATTTAAAAAAAAAAAACAATTAATTGTAAAGCAGTTTCTTTGACTGCCCACACTTGTTCTCCTTTACAATGTATAATATTATACTGATTATTTGAAGAACCATCTAGTTTAAACTTGCTTTTCTTTGTAGAACGCAAGTACCTTTACACTCCTATTCTCTACTTTTTGTTTTTCTTTCCCTCCTCACTCACCCCCTCTCTTCCTTTTACTCTCCATCTCTGCGGTGTGGGTATTGTTGTTGTTTTCTTTCTTTTGCATCTATATTACGGTTCCTTTTTAAATGAAATAGGCAGTAAGAATTGCGCTGTTACGTTTGCTCACCAGCTCCTGGTAAATGTTGAGTGAAAAAGGAAAAAAAAAAGTGCTCTGTCTGATCACCATCCATTTAGTCTCTGTTACGTCTTGAAAAAGTAGTACGATCGATCTACGTTTTAAAAAGTAGCACGGTCGATCTAAGCGCCGCGTGCGGGTGTGTCACTGAGCGTGCGGTGTGTCTGGAGTATTTGGTGGCCTCTCAGTAAGACTGAATAGCAGACATTTCACGTCGGCTTATTAAAACATGTACACGTATATCATTTTACCGATGAGTTCATCACCCCTTTTTTTTGAGAAGTGTTGCCAAGTTAAACGTGCGATACACCGAAGACGTTGCGTTGCGTAAGTAAGAGTTGCATGTACCCACGCTCGGAATAAAATAATCGAAGTACACGTCTGAATTGAAACCGGAGCAAGGACATGCCCTTGTGTGTTCTGACCAGCATAGATATTTTACTACTGCTGTAAGTTGGGGTTTGTTTTCTGGATATGCCTGTGTTTTGGAAAGTAGTTTCGATAACTGAATAGAGCTTATAAATGAAACGTACGAGTGTGTGTGTGTACGCATGTGCGCATTATCTCTACTGTATAAATTTTTTTGGTGTGGTTGGGTGGGATAAAAGCAAATCTTTTTTTTTTTTCTTTTTTTGTGGGACAGTTATCTTTCTTTTTCGAACCCTTTTGTGGGATGATACTAGGATGTTTATACCGTGTTCATTATATACACTCAAGGATATGCATTCAAGTGTGTATGTTTATCCAAATGAAGTACTTGCAGTGAAAATCATTTAACATCTCTTGTCTCTCTATGGGTATATTTTACTTTTTTCTTTTTTTTTTTCTTTTCTTCTTGTTCTTTTTTTTCTTCCCCTCCCCCCCTGGCCCTCACGGATATTTTAGCATGAACACATCCTCATTTGCATCTCCGAGAGCCTGAACATCGGCAGCCGTGCATCAGGCTCCGAGTGCCGTCTATCCTTTTATCCTTCCTTCTAAACATTTAAGCTATCTTATCGATGTGGTCATTATCGTATGTACCCATGTTTAACGAGTAAATAATACTACCCGTTCAAGTGTGTATTCCTGGGATACTCAAAGATTGTACTATACTTCCGCACTAAGGTACCTGACGTGGTTACAGCGTTTATAGCATTTATAGTTTATTACTGGAGCCTTGATATACACACATGTATGTATATTGGTATGTATCGAAGTTCATCTACCCCAACTTACATTCCCAAGAAGAAAAAAAACAAAACAAAACGATTGTTGCCATTTTTAAGTTCATGGGAACAATGTACAAGCAGAGAAGTGTCTTATTATAATAAAGTATACAGAGAAAAAGAGTTAATAAAAATCTTTTTTTGTTTTAATGGAACCTATGTGTTGTGTGAAGTTCTTTTGGACAGATTAGAGCTTATGGAAATTTTTACTTAAAAGAAGAAACATTACTGACTTTATTGACTTAATAAATAAGAATTTTTTTTCATGTTGGATTGAATTCCAGTTATAATGAAGTTCCAACACTTTTTTTTTTAAAGTAATGTGATCATAAAGGCAATCAAGTTACAGGAAGGTTATAGATGGATGATAAGGTTCTGACCTCAGATCACCAGGATCTTGGGTTGTTGTCCATGTGTAGTTCCTGTGGATGTTCCCTTCCTCACACTGGTATGTGGATTGTCTGCTTAATTGCCCCTGGCTGTGATGTGTGTGTGTGTGTGTGTACTGACCTACATCTTGTCCAGGGTGTATTTCCTCCTCGCTCTGTGTTCCTGTGTCCACACCAACCCTGAACCAGTAACTGATTTGTCTTATTCAAAGAAGTCACTGAGAATGGTAATAGTGGAACTACAATGTATGGCCAAAAGTTTGTGGACACCCAACACTCCTGTAATTCTAGATTTATTCCTACTTTGCTGTTATAATGAGCTCCACTGTTCTGGGAAATCTTTCCACTGGATTTTGGGGCGTGGCTGTGGGGATTTGTGTTTGTTCAGATACAAGAGCATTAGTGAGAATGAGGTCAGATACTGATGTTGGGATGATCAGGAGGTTCCAGTTCATCCTAAAGGTGTTCAGTGGGGTTGAGGTCCACGTTCTCAAGTTCTTCCACTCCAAATTCAACAAACTGTATCTTCATGGAGCTCGCTTTGTGCACAGGGGCATCGTCATGCAGGAACAGGTTTGGGCTTCTTAGTTCCAGTGAAGGGAAATTGTAATGCTACAGTATACTGTACGATTGTGTACTTCCAACTCTGTGGAAGAACCACATACAGTATGGGTGTGATGGTCAGCCATCCATATACTTTTGGCCTATATAAATACAGGGTGTCCCAAAAGTCTCCATAAGTAGGCGACTATGTACTGTATGGCCAGCACCATGACGGTTGTCCCTTTGTCAGTGGATGTTTGTTGACGTCCACATCTCGGTCGCTCCGCATCACTTAGTCTTTTCGAATCTGTTAAGTTTGCCAACAGTGTCGTGTCCTCGCCATGTTTCCTGTTACAGTCCATCGTAACCTTGCAACAGCTTCCCGATCCAGCCATGAGAGCAATTTTCAATATGTTCTTTTGTCAAAAGCATTCTTAACGGCCTTCTGAAAGAAATATATAATAATACAAACTAAGTAAGGGTTTTGGAAGACATTTTGCTGAAAAGTGTTCATTTCCCCCTACGCACTGAAACTTTTAGGACACCCTGTAGTATATGTATGTATGAATGAAACATCCCTTTTTCAGAAGACTGTATTTTAAAGATCATTTTGCAAATTCCAAATAAGCTTTACCGGACTTTTTTTTGGGAAGGGTTTAAACAATGTTTTTCATGCTTGTTCAATGAACCATAAACCATTATTGTGCATGCACCTGTGAAACAGTCCTTAAGACACGAACAGTTTACAGGCGGTTCGCAATTAAATTACAATACCTTAGGACACTAAAGAGCCCTTTCTTCTGACTCTGAAAAACACCAGAACAAAAGATGCCTAGTGTTCCTGCTCACCTGCTCATCATGCATGAGGACAACAGATCATCCTTGAAGTGGAAAATGACATGTAACTGTGTGTGTCCCCCAGACGTGATCGAGAACTTCTAAATGCCTTGCCTTGGTGGAAGAGTGGAGTAACATCTCATAGCAAGAACTGACCAATCTGGTGCGGTCCATGAGGATGAGATGCACTGCAGTACTTCGAGCAGCTGGAGGCCACCAGATACTGACTGTTATATTTAATATTGACCCCCCACTTTGTTCAGGGACTCATTATTCCATTTCTGTTCGTCAAATGTCTGTGAAACCTGTTCAGTTTATGTCTCAGCTGTTGGATCTTTTCATGATAATACAAACATGTCCACAGGGTAAGAAATTTGCTGCAGATAAAACCAGCTGAATGTGAGATGTGAGAGGACGTCTCTTTTTCTTTTTCTTTTTTTCTTCCTTTTTTGGCTGAGTATATATAATATCTAGGGACTTCAATGAAAGGGGTTGCTATGGGGACCAGGCCTGCATAGAACATCCCCCTCCCTTTCCCCCTCCCTTTTCACGTTCCAGGTCGACAGGAGGGAACGTGCGTCATCACGTTGCTTATTACGTCACACGCCCATCAGCGAGCGCTTGTATTGCTGCAGTTTAGCACGGAACCGGGAGGTGAGACTCTTCCAGATACGTATTTTTTTTTTTTTAATGTGAACTAACACACACTTTATCTAACCGTCATGTTTTGAAGTGGTTGTGTATCTCGGAGTGTGTCCTAAACGCGAATCTGTGTGTATCAGGGTGTAAATATAAGCCTCGGTGGTTATATCGCTTTACATGCGGCCTAGTGTGAGCAGTGTAACCGTCCGCCATGTTGATTTCATCTAGTCCGCTACACAGAGAGAGAGAGACTGAGAGAGAGAGGTGGCTGGACTTGTGTTCTTGAAACGATCATGAATTGTTGTAGCCAAGGGGTGTGTATATATATGGACGTTTTAATACATAACCCCTCGCGGTTTATTTATTAAGCCAAGCGCGGAATCTGCTGTTTTCAATCGGTAAATAGCTGCGATTAGACTTGTGGCCGAGATGGTGAACTGCAGCACTGTTAAAAACGCCACTGGGTGAGATTGTGTGTCTCTTCTGTAGTGTGGGTTAATTGTTTGGATGAATCCCAAATCTCTCCGTCCTGCTTATGTAAGTGCACTATATATGGTAGGAGTAACGGCTAGTACGGTCTATGTAAAGCACTTGCACACCTCAGAGGAAGCCATCCGAGTGTTTTATTTGTCTCTAATACCTCTTACTGTGTTCCCTTTCCCCACTCCTTACAGTCTCAAAAATGAGCAGTTCAGAGGAAGTTTCGTGGATTTCTTGGTTTTGTGGTCTCCGTGGGAACGAGTTCTTCTGCGAGGTTCGTATTGAGCTTTCTTCCTGCTCACTGCAAACCATTCAAGTCATCCTTGTTGTTTTCATGCACTGACGCCGGTGTTCCCCGTGTGCGCTCAGGTGGATGAGGATTACATCCAGGATAAATTCAATCTCACTGGGCTGAACGAGCAGGTTCCTCATTACAGGCAAGCCCTGGACATGATTTTGGATCTGGAACCAGGTCAGTAGGAACCCATCAGCACGTTCGTCGTTAGGCGAGACAAAATAATAAGGCAGACACTTTTTCTTTTCTTTTTTATCTATTTATTTTTTTTAGCTTCAGGTCAGAAATGTGGGCAATTTACATCATAGTGGTCTACACGTACGATCATGTATAACAACAACAAAAGCATAATTAGACCGTGTCGTTCTTGAGAGCACAGCACGGTTGAATTCAGGACTCTGATTGGTCACCAGGTGTTAATTTAGAGAGATGGTGAGACTGAGGGAGGGACAGTGAGAGGGAGAAAGAAAGAGACGGCGAGACATGGGGAGAGGGACGGAGAGACTGGGGGAGGGACAGTGAGATGGAGAGAGACACAGAGCGAGAGAGACAGAGAGACTGATGGGGAAGGGAGAGGGAGACGGCCGGACTGAGTGAGGAAGGGATGGGGAGAGAGGGACGGCGTGAGAGACGGCGGGACTTGGGGAGGGACAGTGAGATGGAGAGAGAGAGAGAGAGAGAGAGAGATGGCGAGACTGGGGGAGAGGAATGGCGAGACTGGGGGAGAGGCACGGCGGGACTGAGTGAGGAAGGGATGGGGAGAGAGGGACGGCGTGAGAGACGGCAGGACTTGGGGAGGGACAGTGAGATGGAGAGACACAGAGAGAGAGATGGCGAGACTGGGGGAGGGGGACGGAGAGACTGAGGGAGAGGGACGGAGAGACTGAGGGAGAATCTGAGAGAGAGAGGGACAGCGAGACTGGGGCAGGGGGACGGCGAGACTGGGGCAGGGGGACGGCGAGACTGGGGCAGGGGGACGGCGAGACTGAGGGAGAGGGACCGAGAGACTGAGGGAGAGGGACCGAGAGACTGAGGGAGAGGGACCGAGAGACTGAGGGAGAGGGACCGAGAGACTGAGGGAGAGGGACCGAGAGACTGAGGGAGAGGGACCGAAGACTGAGGGAGAATCTGAGAGAGAGAGAGAGGGAGGGACGGCGAGACTGAGGGAGAGGGACGAGAGACTGAGGGAGAATCTGAGAGAGAGAGGGACAGCGAGACTGGGGCAGGGGGACGGCGAGACTGGGGCAGGGGGACGGCGAGACTGGGGCAGGGGGACGGCGAGACTGGGGCAGGGGGACGGCGAGACTGAGGGAGAGGGACCGAGAGACTGAGGGAGAGGGACCGAGAGACTGAGGGAGAGGGACCGAGAGACTGAGGGAGAGGGACCGAGAGACTGAGGGAGAATCTGAGAGAGAGAGAGAGGGAGGGACGGCGAGACTGAGGGAGAGGGACGGAGAGACTGAGGGAGAATCTGAGAGAGAGGGGACAGCGAGACTGGGGCAGGGGGACGGCGAGACTGGGGCAGGGGGACGCAGACTGGGGCAGGGGGCGGAGACTGGGGCAGGGGGACGGCGAGACTGAGGGAGAGGGACCGAGAGACTGAGGGAGAGGGACCGAGAGACTGAGGGAGAGGGACCGAGAGACTGAGGGAGAGGGACCGAGAGACTGAGGGAGAATCTGAGAGAGAGAGAGAGGGACGGCGAGACTGGGGGACAGGGAAGGCGAGACTGGGGCAGGGGGACGGAGAGACTGAGGGAACGGGGCCGAGAGACTGAGGGAGTTTCTGAGGGAGTGGGATGGCTAGACTGAGGGAGAGGGACGGAGAGACTGAGGGGAAAGACCGAGACAGCGAGCACTAATCAGAAGGCTGTTCCATATCTGTTGGTCTCGGTCAGAAAGTCATTCGGAGCGCGTCCCTGCACGTGTGCCCTTGTTCTCAAAGATGCAGTGCGATGTTATTCTCCCCATCGCCTGTAACACGCAGCAGTATTTCACTTCAGTATTTAACCGTACGTTTTCTCTCCGAGTTGGTCGTAGTGCTGTTTGAATCTTTATTGCATTACTGTGTTCAGAACACTGTTTCGTTGGTGTTAACGCTAAACATTTTGTCTCTCGCTCTGTCCTGCCAGATGAGGAGCTGGAAGACAACCCGAATCAGAGCGACCTGATCGAACAGGCGGCCGAGATGCTGTACGGCCTGATCCACGCGCGCTACATCCTTACCAACCGTGGCATTGCTCAGATGGTACAGCGCCCCCTTGGCACTGTTTAATTCATTGTTGTAGTGCTCCTTAAAGGCTTCAATGAAGAATCATTTGTATCCTAGTCAGTGTGAGGTACTGTATATCGTTAGTGTATGAGAGATGATCGTTTTCATTCTGCCTTTTTCTGTTGTAGCTGGAGAAATATCAGCAGGGGGACTTTGGCTATTGCCCTCGTGTTTACTGTGAAAACCCCCTTTTTCCCAATTTTTTTTTTTTTTTTTTTAAAAAAAAAAAAAAGGGTTTTTTTTTTTTTTTTAAAAATCAAAAATTTTCTTTTTTTTTTTTTTTTTTTTTTTTTTCTTCTATATTTTTTATTTTTTATTTTTTTTTTTTTTTTTTTCTTTTTTTATTTTTTTTTTTTTTTTTTTTTTTTTTTTTTTTTTTTTTTTTTTACTTTTTTTTTTTTATCTTTTTTTTTAATCTTTGCACCATTCTGCAGAAAGGGGGGGGTTTTTTTTTTTTTTTTTGAAGCTTGATTTCCTTCCTACTCGTCTGCATACGTTTGCGCATACGTTTGCTCATCCGTAAAGTGCGAGGCGCGTCCCCGTCACAGCTCATTTGCATTTAGCGACGCCCACGGAACTCCATAAAAGGTCAAGTGCACCGACAGCTGTGAGCATGAAATGACCAGTACGTTGGGTGGGGTCGAGGGGGAGGCAGAAAGACTGAAGTGGAAGTTTTGATTTGCTTCCATGCCAGTTTAAATAAAATTAACTCTTAAATATCTAGATGGGTTTTTTTTTGGATGGGGGGGGGGGTCTGTGCGTCCGTCTCCAGATCGATGAATGAGGCCAGCGTTGGCATCGAGATCCTGAAAAGATCGTTTCATGGGTGCACGCTAATTAATCCGGCAGATTCAGAACAAGTAGCGTTTACAGGGGTGTCTCCAAAAATGTAGGGTATGGTGGAAAAGTTCATTTCCCCCGTAATTTAATTCAGCTAAAGAGCTCAGGTACGTAACCTTCTTGTTCCAGGTCCTTGGGTGGGTCATTTTGTCAGCCCCCGATTTAACCAAGTCGGATTTGTTTGTTCACGCTGTGGTGACATTCGCATCCGTTGTTATAGTAACGGCTGTAGTGTCCGGTGTGCATTCGCCTGCTGCTGGGGTTTCACTGTGGAGTGTTTTGCATGAGGTTCCGAGTGAATGACGAACCTATAAGAGAGAAGTTCACAAAGAAAAGAGACGTGCCACGTGTTTACTCCGGGCTCAGACGCGCTCACCTGTACCTTCACCTGCATTCATGCTGTGGGTTCCCTTCTTCTCCATATTGGGAATACTCTGCACACCATATGATTTTGATCTGATCTGATGTACATCTGCTTCAGGTGATCTTTGTTGAAAAACAATCAGATTCGAGCTTTGTGTCTAAACATAGGCTTGAAGATGTATGGGGAAAAACAATATCACGGTCATTTAAAGAATATCTCCAAGATAAAGAATAAAACCCTAGGTACCAAAAAAAATTGTCATCAGTGATCTTTAGTTATTAAATTCAGCCTGTGCTGACTACATTCTGTTCATCGTTTATTGATCATTGATGAAGGGGGGGTGTGTGTGTGTGTGATATCGTTCTTTTCTGTAACATGCTTATGTTCCTGTGTGTCTTTAGGGCTGTCCGATATCCCAGGCGAGGCCATGGTCAAGCTCTACTGTCCTAAATGTATGGACGTGTACACACCGAAGTCGTCCCGGCACCACCACACCGATGGAGCTTATTTTGGAACCGGGTTCCCCCACATGCTCTTCATGGTGCACCCCGAGTACCGGCCAAAGAGGCCTGCCAACCAGTTTGTGCCCAGGTTTGTGCCCTCTCATGCCCCCCCCCTCCTCCTCTGAGAGTGACTACGTTTAATGAGACGTTCAAGAAGGGCATATAGGTGTGATCGTCAGGTGTCCACAAACATTTGGCTCATGTATGGATTGATGAGACTGAGGGGGGGGTGGGGGTGGAGTGATGCCACACCTTCAGATCAAAAGCTTTTAAGATCATGAGTAACATTTCACTCGGGTGTCCATAAACTTTTGACCGGCGGTGTAGCCGATTGCAGAAACGGTATTATTGTAGAAAGCGACGACGACGACTCAAAATCTAGCTGCAGGGGGATATTTTCCGATATGTTCTTTGCTGTCTACGTGACCTTGTTTTACTTTTCTGTCTAATCCAGGCTCTACGGTTTCAAGATCCACCCAATGGCGTACCAGCTGCAGCTGCAGGCAGCCTCCAGCTTCAAGAGCCCTGTCAAGGCCATCCGCTAAATGGTGGAAAGAAGGGAAGGGAGGGCTGGAGAGACGAGGGAGAGAATCTGTGTCTCTTTACATCGCCTCGCTCTTCACCAACAGAACCATTTGTTTTATCTTAGGTTTGTTTAAGAGATGTTATTCAGTACCGAGAGAGTGGGAATATAGAACACGCGCACACTTTGGATAATCTATAAACGTTTCCTCTTCACTCTCTCTCACACACACACACACACACACACGGGGCAAGGGGATACCGTACCGTGCCATCATCTGTGTTTTCCATGTAAAAAAAAAAAAAAAACCTCCTTTCTTTACACTTAACGTATTAACAGGATTTATATAATTGGTGAATTGTGACGGTGTGCTCGTGTTCACAAAGGCAGTGTAACTCGCCCGTCCTAGTAAAAACACCAAGGTTTCCTCCCTACACACCTCATGCATGCGTTTCCTCCTGACACCGCTTCTACGGTAGGCAGAGACTGTTGGAGAAAAAACAAAACAACCCCGGGAATCGGAAAGATTGGCGTTGGTCTGTTTTTGGACACTCCCGAGTCTTCCTATTGGCTTAATTTCTCAAAATTCTCCAGATAGAGAACGCAAAATAAAATCCGGCTCATGTGTGCGCTGCTTTTTCTTTTCTTTTCTTTTTTCTTTTTCCTTTTTTTTTCTTTGGACGAGATGTTAATTTTTTTGCCGCTTTTACTGAAACCGAAAGCCGACCGTCTCCGCCTCCGTCAGTCCAGGGTGAGCGTGGGCCGACCCCTCAGACGTCGCTTGTCCACTCGTTCCTGTCAGCGTTATTTATTCGATCGTCCACATTTTGGAAATGTGTTTTATTTTCCCTTCCTGTTCTTAACTGTGCGTCTCTGGTTTCATAAAACGGCATGTGACTGCAGGATAAAGATTAACTGAATGCGTTGATGATGATGATGATGATGTTTTGTGGTTTTTGGGTTGTTTTTGTTTGTTTGTTGTTGTTTTTTGGTATCTTTTGATTATTTTTTTTTTCTTTAGAGCTGTCAAGGAACTAGGGTTCAGAATTCAAAAATAAACATTTTTTTTTTCCTATAGTTTGTGCCTTTTTGTTCTTTACTAACTCCATTTAATGTAGCGCATAGGAAGTGGCTCTGTACAGTTTGTTATAATATTGTAGAGGTCTTCTAGAGAACTCTTGTCCTGCACATTTTCGTGTTTAGTGTTCGTCCAGCTCGAGTGTGCTGGAGCAGGGAATATGACACAAGTCCAGAAATGACACGAGAGATTTATGTTCCTTGTGATCTCAAGAGAGCGTTTATTTTCCGAGATCACGTAGCAGTCGCACGCTATCGCTACATCATTGTGGCACATTTGTCGATTCTGTAGTAATTACTTTATTCCTTAGTTATTTCATGTTATCCTTTTTATGTACAAACGTTTTTGTTCATGTAAGGTGCCTATAATGTAAAAGAAGACCAGTTTCTACAGTGGGTTGAGTGTTTGGTATTTGTAATGCGGAAGTAAACATGGTAAAATCCTAGATCTTGAAGGTCAGGAGGGACCGAACGCAACTTTCCCGAATGTTTATTCAGACCACACAATGAGTGACTTGGATTTGGACGGACGCTGTCCCGCTGCTACAGGAAGACCTTCGTCCTGGTGTTCGTGCGTCGTTTTACAGCAGTAGCAGCAGTAAGTCATCTGTAGCGTCACTTTCTTGTTGTCCAGATAAACATGAATATTTCCCAATCTGAATTTTAATAACGGTGTTGTACAGAAAGTTTATTTTAAAAAGGTTAAAGTAGGTGTAAATGTCCAAAGGTGTGTTTAAAAACAAACCAAAAAAAAAAAAAAAGTCATTTGCCATTCGATTTTGGAACAATTTATTACTCCTGTCTAAATGATGCCTTAATGGTTTCTTTCTCCTTAGTTACCCTGAGGCCCCAAATCCATAGTTCCCCTTGGTCCAGAAACCATTGTTCCTTTAGGTCCAGAAACTCCATACCACAGAGGTATCTCCACAAGTATGCACACAACGTGTCTAGACACACGTATAGTGAGATATAGAACATACTCTATAGTATCTCTGAACAGAAACTGTACAGTAGTTCTTTATTTCTCAAGTTTCGTTGGCGATGCTTACTGTTTTGTGGTTAAGGTTTGCATTTCAGTTCGTCTTGCCTCTTCGACGTGAGCTTAAATACATTATAGATAAATTGTTAGCCGTTAGCGTGTGCTCAGCAGCCATTTATGGTGCTCTCAGCTCAGGAATAGTGCGTTTACTTTACTGATTTATTTATTTATTTACTTGCTTACATACTTGAATTTGCCTTATTAAATAAGTAAGTAACGTACTTTATCTTTTTGTTTTTACACTTACTTTACCTTCCATACTTAACTCTTTTTCTGTTCAGAGGATTTCCTGCAATACAAGACTGTACAAGTACAAGACTGAAGCTCGTAAACTGTCAAGTAATCATTTCATTATGTTATAACTTTACTTAAAGGTTCAGTTGTGTCTCACTGTTGCTTCTCCCTACACACAGGCACAGACTAACATCACTGCGGAGAGTAAGGAAGATGATCATGGTGATATGTTGTTGAGGATGAAGACCATGACGATGAGGAGGAGGATAATGATATGTTGATGAGGAGGAGGATAATGATATGTTGATGAGGAATGATGATGAGGAGGATAATGATATGTTGATGAGGATGATGAGGAGGATAATGATATGTTGATGAGGAGGATGATGATGATGAGGAGGATAATGATATGTTGATGAGGAGGATGATGATGAGGAGGAGGATAATGATATGTTGATGAGGAGGATGATGATGATGATGAGGATAATGATATGTTGATGAGGAGGATGATGATGAGGAGGAGGATAATGATATGTTGATGAGGAGGATGATGATGATGAGGAGGATAATGATATGTTGATGAGGATGATGAGGAGGAGGAGGATAATGATATGTTGATGAGGATGATGAGGATAATGATATGTTGATGAGGATGATGATGATGATGAGGATAATGATATGTTGATGAGGATGATGAGGAGGATAATGATATGTTGATGAGGAGGATGATGATGATGATGAGGATAATGATATGTTGATGAGGAGGATGATGATGAGGAGGAGGATAATGATATGTTGATGAGGATGAGGAGGAGGATAATGATATGTTGATGAGGATGATGATGATGAGGAGGATAATGATATGTTGATGAGGATGATGAGGAGGAGGAGGATAATGATATGTTGATGAGGATGAGGAGGAGGATAATGATATGTTGATGAGGATGATGATGATGATGAGGATAATGATATGTTGATGAGGATGATGAGGAGGATAATGATATGTTGATGAGGAGGATGATGATGATGAGGATAATGATATGTTGATGAGGAGGATGATGATGAGGAGGAGGATAATGATATGTTGATGAGGAGGATGATGATGATGAGGAGGATAATGATATGTTGATGAGGATGATGAGGAGGAGGAGGATAATGATATGTTGATGAGGATGATGATGAGGAGGATAATGATATGTTGATGAGGAGGAGGATAATGATATGTTGATGAGGATGATGATGAGGAGGATAATGATATGTTGAGGATGATGAGGATGAGGAGGATAAATATGTTGATGAGGAGGATAATGATATGTTGATGAGGAGGATGATGATGAGGATAATGATATGTTGATGAGGATGATGATGATGATGAGGATGAAGATGATGATGAAGATGATGATGAGGATTATGATATGTCGATGAGGAGGATAATGATTATGAGATGTTGAGAATAATGATGATGAGGAGGATGATATGTTGAGGATTAAGATATGTCGATGAGGAGGAGGATAATGATTGAGATGTTGAGGATAATGATCATGTTGAGGATGATGATGAGGAGGATAATGATGAGGGTGCATTGATGATGATGAGGATGAAGATGATGATGATAATCAGTACGAGATGAACTTGCATTATTCTCGATGATCGAGCAGTTCCACAGCACGATGTAGAGAGAGGGAAAAGACGTCTGATGAGATTATGATGAGACCCCTCCTCGTAGAAGGGTCCGCCTGGACCTTGATGAAGAGTACAGACTTTTAGACACACCCATGTCTCGTACATAAACGAGAACCTCACTATATGACCTCCATCTTTATATAACCTTTCCATATCTCTAGTGTGTAAGCAATCCATTAGAGATTGTGTACATCTCCAGTTTTGTGTTTGTGTGTTTCTATTAATCCAGTCTTTCACTTATTTGTCATTCCTTGCCCTATTTTTTTATTCATACTATATGCTGCATGTGTGGGGGTGTAAACATTCAATATTTCTAAGACGACTGCACAAATCTGATACCACATGTACAGCTCTTTTTAGTGACGGTGTGAAGAAGATATGGGGCTTAGTACCTTTTCGTCCCGCTCCCATTTTTCCTTCATAATACTGAATCACATGACTATCACATCACGTAAGTCTTAAACCTACCTACCATCCACCTGATTATTTATCATGTATTAAGTACGTGAAGAAGAAAAAAAAAAGATCAGTGAAGCGGGAGAATATAAAAGAGAGCACTTCAGGTGTCGTTCCTTCTTTTCTCCTTGGCCATGCACTGGAAAAACATAACAGCTAGGCAGAGTTAATTAATCAAATCAGATTCATTTAATCAGGAGTATCACAGAGAAATATTCACTTTATATATATATATATAAAAAAGAAGAAATGAATAAATGTACAATATGGCCAAACATGCAGTCATGGGCGTGACTCATGGACTTATGAATGGATGAGGTAAAAGAGTACAGCATGGTGGTGAGGGAACAGCATCAGACCACAGGGACCTCCAAAAGTTCATCCAGTCTACAAACTCAAATGTATTGGTGTGGCGGTCTGGGGAAACCCATCAAGATGTAGCTGCGGTGGAGATTTGTCAGAGTTGTTGTTGTTGTTTATAATATACTAATTAAGGGGGTTAGCGGTAATTCTGCTTCACATCGGACCACGTCTCAGTTCTTGATTATTTTCCTAGAACAGCACGCCACACCAAGTGTTTTATAACTTTACTTGTAGTTAGGGGGGGAAAAAAGCAGAAACGTTACAGCTTTACGAAGGGTTTTCCCAGGCCGCTACACACTTCCTGAGAAGTTATTCGTGAGTATGAAACACAGCCCTTTGGTGCGTCTCACGTTCACCTCGTCACCTTTCTTAACCGATATGTATGGCTGAACATCTGGAGGACCCGTGTGACCTTCATTATCGCACAACCGGACAAATGAGACGGACGAAACAAACCACATTTCCCAGCATCCCCTTTGCATTCGTGACACATCACAGTTCTTCCTTCACTCCTTTCAGCACCAAGGGGTTGGTCGCTTCCCGTTTCAAGAAGCTGAGGAAGTCCTTGACTTCACGGCCCCCCTGGCACCCAAACGAAACATGTTAATCGAACATTCACACACAAGAACATTACTCTCACAGTAGGCGTGTATGAAAGGGATACACGCTTTTAGCTTGTGTGATGTGCGCTTTCTGTGTTTAGCCCTTTCTCTCAACACATGCACTTTATTTTCTAGCCAATTTAAGTTAAACAGGAAGACGTAATGGTGTCATTTTTGTCGAAATACTTGCAACGAAGCCCCTGGTGCATCCCAAAATGCTTTACGTCCAATCCTAAAATCAGATTAAATATGTAAATCTAATCCCTTGGAGAATCAGATGCTAGAATCACGACACAGCCTGGTGTCAAATTATGGGAAAGTGCTGTTTTTTTTTTTATGACACTGAGTCAATTAAAGTGATTTATTCAAAACTAAGCACTCTGTGTTCTAGTGAACGTTACCTCATATCGCCTCGGTTCATTCTTCCTCAAAGCAGGAACGAAATATATCGTGGGAAATCTGCAAAAACAGCAAACGGTTAAAAGGGCAACGAGTTGGAACGACTTTAACGAAGGAACAAATAACCGTGAATAGTGATTGTTTTGAATGCACACCCTTCTACATCATAGCCTTGAGGGACATCGTTGGCAGTGGCGTCCATCTTGGCAATCACAACGCTGGGATCGCTGGAAAGCTGAGGAAGAAAAATTGCATACTGAAAATGTGGTACATTTAATGTCTTATCAAAATTAGTTAACAGTACATAAAAGTAGGCAACAGTGACTACGTTTACATGGACAGCAGTAATCTAATTATTGACCTTATTCTGAATAAGACAATATACTGATTAAGGTGTTTACATGAGTCGCTTTTAGAATATTCCTGTCATGTGCACGTTTACATGTTATAGAACAGCACACGTCATTACGTCCTCACGCCACGCCGTCCAACGTCCCTCCAGAATTTCACGTATCGACATACAGTTGGTCTTCGTTATGGAACCGTATACAGTTTTTGGTGTTTTCATTTTTAATTTCACGAACGCTTCAAGTGCTGGTAATTATTTGTCGTGCTGTACGTGCAAATAGACGACTGCTTGAAGCCGTGGGCTGCGTCCCAAACCGCGTACTTACCGTCTATATAGTAGCAAAAAAATTTGTATATCACCTACTATACAGCAGGTAAGTATGCAGTTTGGGACGCAGCCGTGCTCTCTTGTTTACGTCAAGCGGTTGAGCGCTGCCGTGTGTGTACATGCCCTGTCGCAAGATGCAGTGAAAACTCTCACACGACGTTAATAGTGTGATTACGGTGTGTACATGTCTGTAACGCACGTCGATAATTGCGACTAAAACAGGAATACTCCACACGTCTTAACTCCGTTTGCGTTTTTCTTCGAATATGATTTTAGTCAGATTAAGGTCATCAATAATCGCTGTTTACATGCTGGTTTCTTAATCAGAGTATCGTCTTAATCGGGTTCATATCGGATTATTGTTGTCCATGTAAACGTACTGAATGACTAGGTTTACGTGCGCATCAATAGTCCGATATTAATCGGAATTTGGCAATGTTCGAATTAGAATCGAGGCACGTTAACACTGCAATCCGATTGTCTGATTCAGATTAAAACAATACTCTAATTCCCAACTCTGGAATATACAGTGGTGTGAAAAAGTGTTTGCCCCCTTCCTCATTTCCTGTTCCTTTGCATGTTTGTCACACTTAAGTGTTTCGGAACATCAAACCAATTTAAACAATAGTCAAGGACAACACAAGTAAACACAAAATGCAATTTGTAAATGAAGGTGTTTATTATTAAAGGTGAAAAAAAATCCAAACCATCATGGCCCTGTGTGAAAAAGTGATTGCCCCTAAACCTAATAACTGGTTGGGCCACCCTTAGCAGCAACAACTGCAACCAAGCGTTTGCGATAACGCGTCAATGAGGCTTTTACAGCGTCCTGGAGGAATTTTGGCCCACTCATCTTTGCAGAATTGTCCTAATTCAGTTACATTAGAGGGTTTTCGAGCATGAACGGCCTTTTTAAGGTCATACCACAACATCTCAATAGGATTCAGGTCAGGACTTTGGCTAGGCCACTCCAAAGTCTTCATTTTGTTTTTCTTCAGCCATTCGGTGGTGGACTTGCTGGTGTGTTTAGGATCATTGTCCTGCTGCAGAACCCAAGTTCATTTCAGCTTGAGTACACGAACAGATGGTCGGACATTCTCCTTCAGGATCTCTTGGTAGACAGCAGAATTCATAGTTCCTTTTATCACGGCAAGTCTTCCAGGTCCTGAAGCAGCAAAACAGCCCCAGACCATCACACTACCACCACCATATTTTACTGTTGGTATAATGTTCTTTTTATGAAATGCAGTGTTCTTTCTACGCCAGATATACTTGGACACACACCTTCCAAAGAGTTCCACTTTTGTCTCATCGGTCCTCAGAATGTTGTCCCAAAAGTCTTGGGGATCATCAAGATGTGTTGTGGAGAAATTGAGACGAGCTTTGATGTTCTTTTTGCTCAGCAGTGGTTTTCTCCTTGGAACTCTGCCATGCAGGCCATTTTTGCCCAGTCTTTTCCTGATGGTGGAGGCATGAACGCTGACCTTAACTGAGGCAAGTGAGGCCTGCAGTTCTTTGGACGTTGTTGTGGGGTCTTTTGTGACCTCTTGGATGAGTCGTCGCTGCGCTCTTGGGGTAATTTTGGGCGGCCGGCCACTCCTGGGAAGGTTCACCACTGTTCCATGTCTTCGCCATTTGTGGATAATGGCTCTCACTGTGGTTCGCTGGATTCCCAAAGCTTTGGAAATGGCTTTATAACCCTTTCCAGACTGATAGATCTCAATTACTTTCTTTCTCAATTGTTCCTGAATTTCTTTGGGTCTCGGCATGATGTGTAGCTTTTTAAGGATCTTCTGGTGGACCTTACTGTGTCAAGCAGCCCTATTTAAGTGATGCCTTGATTGTGAACAGGTGTGGCAATAATCAGGCCTGGGTGTGGCTAGAGAAATTGAACTCAGGTGTGGACAACCACAGTTATAGTATGTTTTAACAAGGGAGGCAATCACTTTTTCACACAGGGCCATGATGGTTTGGATTTTTTTTCACCTTTAATAATAAACACCTTCATTTACAAATTGCATTTTGTGTTTACTTGTGTTGTCCTTGACTATTGTTTAAATTGGTTTGATGTTCCGAAACACTTAAGTGTGACAAACATGCAAAGGAACAGGAAATGAGGAAGGGGGCAAACACTTTTTCACACCACTGTATAAATGTCTGTATGAATCAGAAATTTGTTGCATGTAAACACCTTATTTAGAAAATCCAATGAAAGGAGATCTATGCGCACGCTCAGTCCGCAAGGAATTGTGGGTGATAACAGAGGCTTAGCTGTAGGCTAGGTATTTATGAATGGCAACTCAGGCTAAATGGACGCATTTATGTATGGACGCCTGTACGCATATAAACATCGTATTCGGACTATGGCTACAGCCCGGTTATAGACCTTAAACAGAATTTGACGTGCACGTAAACGTAGCCACTGTGGTGTCTCACCTCCTGTCCGAGTTCTGTATATTTCGGTTCGAGTTTCTTGCAGTGGCTACACCACGGAGCATAAAATTCGATCAGTACATCTTTCTCTGGATCGTTCACAATCTCCTCGAACGTGTCTGCTACGACCACCTGAATACAAACAGAAAGCATGAAAGCGTGATGAGTATAAAAATGAAAAAATAAAGCTCTTTTGAATTTATTTCTTGTCACACTTATAATACTCGTTTTTGTGTAGAAGTACACGTTCAGTAAATCTAGATCCTATAAACATGCAAACGTACAATTCATTCAACCCCCTTCCCCTGTTAAACCGGTGTTGTATGGCCTGCTTTATTTGCATACTCAAACCTGATTGGCTCTTACATTTTGTGACATAATAATACAAAAACACGATTTCCGATAAGATTTTCAGCCCTTGGTTACTTAAACGAACAAAGCAAAACCTCTGAAGTGATGGTGTTTACATTTGGAGCAGTCTGCTCACTCAAATTTGTTTGTTTAATAATAAAATAAAAAGATTTGATGACAAATAAGTAGTGAGCGGAATGTGAAAATCATCCTAAATGTCATGTCCTATATATATATGTTATATATATATATATATATATCCATGACATCTGATTATACTATAAAGCAACACAATTATGATATTTATATTAAAAAATCCAACACGATTACATGATCTCAATGGTGAACAATGTGAGGGTAAACAATACATTTTTATTTTTAGGAAAGAGTATTTTATTTGTATTTTATTTAAACATTTTTTCGTTACTTTCAGATTTCATATCTAAGCCAAATTCAGGTTGTCGTAATGGAAAATATTAACAATTATTCCACTTTTTGTAAAAATGTAAATAAATAAATAAATTAATTAATTAAATAAATAAAAGGGTCGTTTCTCCTATACAGAAGCTCAGATTAATGAACTACGCATACACACCTTGACTGGACCGTTGTTGTTGGTGGGTACAGGCTCTGATTTTACATAACGCTTCAGTCTGCCTGCCAAATAATCCTCCAAAAACCTTTCTAAAGACTTTCCATCGCGCCTGGAAAGGAACCACACCATAGTTTTAAATCCGACAAAATATCCCAGCAATCTATAGATAGGTCTTTTAAAAATACCCCCACAAATTTGAAGCATATTTCTAAAGATGACAATAAGGAAAAAAAAAACCTAACTGACATTAATATAAGGTGTAAATAAGAATCCACACCAGCCAATCAGAATCATAAACAGTGAAACCTGAACGTCATCCCCTATACACCGCCAACATATCAGCTATATACACTACGGGTATTTAAATCTAGACATATTAATTAGAGCCTTTTTCTTTTATCGTACCAAATCATCAGGAGCTCCGACTGACTAATCGGTCATAGTTTAATTAGTGCTCAGGAGTCACACGTGACTGGACGTACGTGAACTCCTCACGCATGGTGTATTTGTGTCCTAATCGAGTCCTGACGGTGACGAACGGCATGTCGCTCCCTTCCGTCGTGCCCAGACCGTACTCTTCTTCAAGCTCGTCCATAAAGTCTTGCCGGTTAGCCACGGAGAAGTGCAGGCCATGATCCTTGTACTGAGACGCCACCTTTAATACTCTGAGCGAAACAGCACACATCACCTAACCATAGTATAACAATATAATTTCTGTCTTTATACATTACACCTACTCACCTGTTTCTCCAGTAATTGGAGCCTTTGGGGTTGCGTCGATAATCCAGGTCATAATACGCCGTCAGCAGGTCTCTCTTCCTCAGCTGATCTTTATTTTCTTTGGTCAGGTGTGGGCAGATTCCGTAACTGCTCAGAAGTGTGCAGACATATCGATCAGGACGTTCAGCACTTTACGGCTGAAGGATTTCAGTACGCAGGCTTGACCACGACCTCGACTAACCAACTTGCTTACTAGTGCTGAGATATTCACTAATCTGACCTGGAAGCTCACCGGCTAGGGTTTAATAACACCACAGTTGGCGTGCCTGAAATCTGAATCCTGAGCTTTAACATCATCTTCTGATGCATTTTGAAGCAATAACAACGGAAAGTGCAGACACAGCGACTAGCAGCTTTATTACGCCACATCGCTTTCACCCTCACTTTATTCATTGAACAAATAAATACCATAACTGTAATACGAATGCAATAGAAGGTACAGGCTTTCATTTCTAGTCAAATTAAAAGAGGGAAAATGCTTACATGTTGTCTCTGATGAAGCGGCGTAAACCAGTGATGGAAAACGAGCCTCTGTGTTGTACCACGCTGTCCTCAAACTTACTGGCCAACCTGGGAGGCCTGAATAGCAGGACACCCCTTCAGAGACAAACATGTGAGAGAGCTTGTTTAATGCATTTCCTTTACTGACGTTGCACTTATACAATACAGCGCCTTATTCCGCACGCTTGACCATTTCCACTTCCCCGTTTTACAGAAACCAAACCGCTGCTCATCAAGACCATTCTCCGAGTGAAGCACGGGTAAAGAGTTACCCATGACCTCTCTGACTAGTCCACTCTTTACCCAGTCAATGGGTTACTTACGCAATCACTATTTTGTTATTTGGAAATAATTTTGATCCAGTTAAGTTCCTTTCAGTTCCAAGTTGCAACGCTACAAAATGTTCAAGGGCGTGAATACTTATGCAAGGCATTGTACACCATTTCTATTTACTTTTATATACTACTATTCTACAATAAAATGTATATTACGTAACTGTGTATGCCTGTACCATATTTTTACATTTTATATATACACACACACTCAATCACACACTTAATAACCCTCTGTATTTAGGTTCTATGCGAACACGTGTTCGCAGTCACGTCTCTGTCCGTCTCTTACTCTGACGTGAGTTCGTATTTGAGGCCGAGCTGCATGTCGGTGGTGTGAGCGAAGCGGAAGCTGTCCCTCATCAGATTAGCTCCTTTCAGAAACTCCACCAGCTGTGGACTGTCGCTGCTCTCAAACACTCCTGGACGTTGTAAACAAACAGAGAGAGACTCAATATCACACGTTTATCCAGTGAACGATGTGAAACGACCACGAAACAAGTCAGTTCAGCTTATCACTTACGTTATAACAGCTATCAACTGTCATTCTCTTGCCAGCCATGATGGAAAAGTTAAAAGTTATTGCTTTACCTCGGACTGTTACAAAGCACTGACACTGGAGACTCCTTCAAAAAAAAAAAAAAGCTAAATAAACCATAAACCATACAAGCATCTGTCTTACGAGTCCCCGTGTAAGTGCTTACTATAGAAAGGATAACATATTAGAATGAGTGTCTGACCAATCAGAATCGAGAATTCAACACCGCCGCTGTATAAAAGAATGAAAGATACACCTGGTCCGAAGCACTCACCGACCACGCTAGGATCAAAGTGGCTGATGAAGTCGTCCAGGTCTTTTTCACTGTTCAGCAGCATGGAGTCGGGCCCCGCCTGCTTTTTCACCTGGTCCACGATCCCATCTGTAACGGAGCGTGTTTAAAGTTCTGAGGCTGTATTCATATATCTTTTAAAACTTAAAGACATACGATGTAGGGGAAAACGTGTAGTGATTACATCATCGTGATATTCACAAGTGTGGGGTCCAGTATTAAAAGATCATTTTAAAGCTGTACTGTAACAATTTGTCCGTGTATTCATTGGAAATTTAGCTAACAACAGGTTGACTTTTTGTATGATTAGACATACTTTTGTCTAAGGTCTGTAAAGTAAATTTGCCACTCAGAATACAGACAGACCCAATCGACAGAGAAGAGGCGGCGGCCACACTTTATATCCACAGTGCAGGGTTGACACCCAAACATCCACCTACAAACACACCTGATGAACGAGGACCATCATAGGTCGATGTTTCCACCCCGTTCTTAAATAGTTTAAGAGTAGGGTATCCGGTGACCCCAAATCGGCCACAAACCTCCGTGTTTGACGTACAGTCCACCTGTAAATGAGAGAAAACATCCCATAACGAGACACGGGCCTTCACAGCCCAACCCCAATTATGATCAAGCTCCACGGCAAAGCCGATTCTTTTGTTTTTGCTATACACTGAAGACGTTTGGGTATGAAATCAAAAAGATCCGATCAGAATTGCAGCTTTCCTGATATTTACATCTCGATGTGTTAAACAGATTGACCCCACCCATTTGAACGAAAAAACATTGGAACGTCATAAAAAAATATCGATAGTCACTTGTTCCAGTTAATAGCTCGGAACATCTACTCTTGGTTTGAGCCCTGGGTTTTGTCTGTGAAAACGGCAATTGTTGTTAAAAAAGGGGAAAGAACAAGAAAAAAAGATAAACCAACATGAAGACCAGAAAGCTGTCTACGGGAGAAAAGCAAGCCATTATGAAGCTGAAATACGTGGGGAAATCTAATCCGATCCATTGGGCATATACATTGTAGGGGACTGATTAGATGCCCAGAAACTCCCTGTTGCCTTTTCGGATGATGTCTTGTAAAATCTCAAGACAGATACGAGAACAGTGGACTTGTGAAACATCGACATTTCTAAAACCCCCTTACCCCCCCTATTGAAAAGATTTCTTAGATCTTTACCTTGGCTAAAGTTGCGATGCCTTTAAGTCTTCTAGCAGCAGATTCGAACTCAGGAGCGAGTTTCTTACAGTGGCCACACCTGGAGCAAAGGAGACGAGGATCATCATCAACAGCACAATCCCCAAGTGAGCACGAAAGTCTCCGAGTGTTAAATGAACCCCTACAGCGTGTTTAACACCTAACTCCACACAAATCAACACAAATACACGTAATGTTAGAACTAAAACCGTCATATACGCAGCCCTACAGAGCACTTTTATCATTTTATACAACAGCTTCATTTTAAATAATAGGTTTTTTTCCAGTCTCTTTCCAGCTGCTCGGTTCGGGAGTTAGGAATCTGTGCCGCATGTAGACCGTTCACCACTCTTGGTACCACGACATACCCGAACACAAGACCATTCGGAGATCCCCGTCACAATTCATCCCTCGTCAAAGTCGCTCAGATCCTTACGCTTGCCCCTTTTTCCTGCTTTCGACTTCATTCACACTTCATTCAGAACTGACTTGTTCACCAGCTGCCTAATAAACAAACCATATCATGTGCCCTTGATAATGAGATAATCAGTGCAGTTCACTTCAGCTGCCAGTAGGGTGAGTATTACGGTACTAACACTTCACACCTCAGTGTTAGAGATACCATGGACAGCTCACTGCCTAATCCAAACAACCGGAAGTGTGCAAAACAAACAGTTTTACGCCTTTCTACAAAGCATGCGTTTTATAAGCAGGTCATATATATAGAGAGAGAGACAGAGAGAGAGAAGAAAACATTTATATATATATATATATATATATTTTTACCATGGAGCATAAAACTTGACCAGCATGGTCTCCTGCTCGGCGGCTATGTAGTCAAAGTCCAAGTCCTTCAGCTCCATCACATCAGAGCGCCCGGTCAGTACAGAGCTCCAAACAACCGCAGAGAAAACACACACTAATGAGAGGCGAGACACAAAATCCGCCATGAGAGCTAAAAAACAATCAGGGAATTCAATTACAGCTGTAAACGAAACGGAAAAGACGAACGTCTGGACTGTGTTTATAACGTTCCCCTTTCTCCCTCTCTGTGTCCATACAAGAGGCGGGACCAAAACAGAACAACCGTACCGGACGCGCGCGCAGTGATTGGTCGACCTGAGCTACAGTCGGTGAGATGGAAGACACGGATTGGTCCAAGTCTCCGTCAATCAAAAAGCCTCCCATCGTTTCACGGAGTAGAATTCATGCGAGAAATGATTTCTACAGCATTGTTGCGTTCGTTGTTTTATTGCCACATCTCAGCACAACAGTAAGAAAAATAAAATAGACTAATTTAACAAAAAAAAAAAAATAAATAAAAAGAACTGAAGAATGATCTGTAACAGAAACATCTCACAAATGGGATTTTTGCTTCACACCCAAGGTTTATTTTTTTCATTCTGTGCCTTCAGCAATGTGAGAACTCTTATTTTATTTATTTAATACTGATATTCAAATTGTAAATGACAGCTCCGATAGCGCTCTTTCAGCACAGCTCGAACACATTAATGCATTGATGATGATGATGATGATCCAGATGTTCAGGCATGTCTCTGAGATGAAGATGTCCTGGAGAAGATCTGATAAAGGTTTCTGTGTTTCGTCCAGGTTAGCAGCGGTGTACAGTCTCTGCCTTTTAATATCATCAGACCAGCTGACTCTACAACCTTTAACCATCGTTACACCACTTCAGCATTCCATATTTCTTCTCTGGTTTCATCCCAAAAACACGCTGGTAGATGGATCTGGTACGATCAATTGTAACTAGGTACAAATAAGTGTGTGAATATGTGTGTGAGTGATAATGGCACTGGCATCCCATATGGGGTGTATTCACGTGTCACGCCTGGTGTTCCTGGGATACGGGACCACGACCAGCTCCGTGAAGCTCTTACTAGAAGAAAGCATTCGTGAACAACGCTCCCCCCAAAATACAACTCCAAACACTGTATTCGAGAACAACGCCCTTATTCAAGATGTTCCAATCCGTCAACAGTTCGCATCTCGTCCCGATCACAGACGGCACTTCCGTCTGTCCACGTTTAATCCGAGCGCTTCCAATAGTATCGAGAAACGGTTTCTTTTTTTTAAATGAAAAGATCTTCAGTGACTGCCTACGTGCCCGAATGTTTTGAACTAAGCAGATGAAAAGGGGGAGACATCACACACTAAGAGCCGCCTCCTTCTTTCGGACTAGCTTATCTGGCTGGCGAGTTGGTGTTACGAGCGTTCTGAATCTGTACAAATACATCAGGAAATGTGATAGGAGTCGTGGACATGCACTAGTCCGGCTTCTCTTCAGTCGGGTGGAACTGGCCCTCGGTGTCCACGTGACTGCTGTGATGCTGCTCTGTGGACTTGCGGAACAGTTTTACGAGGTCCTGATAGCGTGCACCGACCTGCGGATAAAACCCGAAGAAAAATGAGAACAACGGCAAACAGAAAATAATGTCGATGACTCGATGGGTATCGATTGCGAAATGTGCAAGAGAGATCTCAGTAATTATCAATAATAATACAGAAGTATTTGACACACTATACAACTATTTAGGGGTCTGTCGAATTTGTAAAAATGAACCTGCTGACCTCCGTGGCTGTTTTACCACCCAGCTGAGCAGCAATAGAAGTAAAGGTGCTTTGACAGGCTCCTCTCTTCTGACATGTAGTGAGTATCACACGATCTGCCTCTCTGTTTAAACACACACACACACACACACACCTCCAAGATTTATTCCATACTCAGATTCCTCATACTTCACAAAACATAGAAATCAGGAGAAGAAAAATCGCACAGCGGAACATTTACTATAGTCATTTAATATGGTAATAAATAAATAAAAAATTTAGTATGAAATATCACAGTGGAGATAGATTCATAAATACTAATATTATATATATATATATCATCTTCAACCTTATTCTGCCAGGTGAGAACTGACCTATCCCAAACATGGGCACAAGTTGGGGTACACCCTGGACAGGGTGCAGTCCATCGTGGGGCACAATTACAAACTACACTACACACCCATCATACCTACGGACAATTTACCAAGCTGCCAATCAGCCTACCATGCATGTCTTTGGACGGGGAGAAACGGAGTACCGGAGGAAACCCCGCAACAGGGAGAACATGCAAACTCCGCACACACATGGCCCGGCAGGAATCAAACCCGGACCCTGGAGGTGTGAGGCGAACATGCTAACCACTAAGCCACCGTGCGCCCTATATATATATATATATATTTATATATATTTTCACACACACAACTAGTCAAAAGTTTCCACACACACCCTCGTTCTTTATTTTTATTTATTTCCCCACATTTTATAATAATAATAATAATAATAATAAAAAAGTCATCAAAACTCTGAAGTAACACTATGGAACTATGGGAATTATGAAAAATCCTAAATAAATCAAAGTTAATATTTTAGCATCTTCAAAGTCGACACCCTTCTCGCCTAGAATGTTCCAGAAATGTATTCTTGGTGTTTTCTCGAGCGGTTTCTTGAGGAATTTCCCTGAGGTGATTTTTAAACAGTATTAAAGGAGTTCACACCGACGCCGGACTCTTATCGACTGCTTTTCGGAATATTTCCCTCCGAGTCGTACTTTTTGATAAATAAAATGTTAGTTTTCTAATGAAAGGAACGAATACGTCGGCACGATTATATTTTTGTCTACGACACCAATTTCACACACCTTCAGATCAGAAGGTTTTTAAGATCATGAGTAACATTTCAGTTGGTGTCCACAAACTTTTGACCGGTAGTGCAGGTCGTGATTATTATTATTATTATTATTATTATTATTGGCCTGTATATTATAAGCCCAGACTTGCGTTTAAAATGTGGGAGTGTTGGTGAAAGTGAATTTTGAACCTCGTCCAGAGCACAACTTTCTCTCCGCTCGGCATGCGGGAACAGTTCTTGGCACAGACAGGACTCTGTGAAGCGTCGAGGTGGGACTGCGGATCTTCTTCTCCGCCCTGCGCATCCGTCATCTCGGAAAGACGCGCTTTCCCCTTAAAATGTAGCCAACACATGACACTGAGCTGGTTGTATCAGAAGGTGTTGAAATTAAAAAAACGGCTGGTTGGACTTTTCCTTTGGGTTTGTAACGATACCTGGATGTGGCTTTGATTTTTTGGATTTTCGGATGCCTCGATTCGCAGACCTTCCTCCGCGCCGTGCACCCTGCCGTCGGTCTCCGCCTCGTCCTCTTCCTCGTCGCCGTCATCATCAGACACGCGCTGCACTGTGGAGTGGAGCTGCTCGTAAAACACCCAGTACTCCTTCAGCAAGTGGGCGCGGTCCCGAAAGAGCAGCGCGATCTGCGCCTTCATCTGAGGAAAATTCGATTCAAATATGAGGGATCGTTTGTTTTTTTTTTCCTTACGTCGACTGGACGTTATCGGTCATCAGTTCGGACGTTGAAGAGTACCTCCTCTGAGCCTCTGCGAGTTTTAGGTAGCCCTTGCTGCAGAGTGCGCACTACCCTCCTGTAGTGCACGGAGTGCTCTCCGAAACTGAGCTCCAGCTGCCGCAGGAACCTCCGGCTCCTCTCAAACGCCTGCTGCTCCTCCGCCTACACACACCACAAAATAGAACAGCAGCGAACGTAAACAAATCTATTCCTTTAGGAGGCACCGACGATGCTTGTTTTCTCTCTCTCACCAGGCCGCACTCCTGGGCTTGTTCGGGGTGCAGGAAGGCGGCGAAGTCTCGCAGCAGCTCAGGCCAGTCACTCAATACAGGTTTGAGTCTCACGAAGAGCTCCACCGCCGTCTTGCCCTCGGGGTTACTCTCGAACTCGTACAGCACGCTCAGGAAATCCTCCACCTTCCCCGGCACCACCTGGAGAGCCTCGCACACCTAACGCAAAGCACGACACAAACCTCAGATACATGCATATACACTTCTAGCACAGTGGTCACCGACCTGCGTCCTCCTTGAGGTCCACCTTCCCGCAGGCTTCACAACCATCTCCGAGCGAAATCGATCGCACCTGTCGTCTTTAGTTGCTCGGGCACGATTATGTTTGGAAGCTAACGTCTTCTGGAAGGGAGATCTCCAGGAACGCGGTCGGTGAGCGAAGAGATAAAACACGTCCGAAATTCATCAATTCGTGATCACGCCTTCTCTTGCGTTAACCCAACGTACCTTCTCCAAATACGCCTGCGCGAAGGCGATGTCTTTCATATCTCTCTGAGGATCGTCGTCAGATAAATCGTCGTAGCGAAGCGCCGACTCCGCGACGTCCTCTCCTAAGCAGAACACCACGAGACGATTCGATTTGTATAGCGCTTTTTAACAATGGACCTTGTCCCGAAGCAGCTTCACAGAAACATATACATTCAGGATATAGATTTTAAATGTATGTGTTTATCCCAAATGAGCAAGACAGAGGCGGGTCATGCGGTAAAATATTATATATATATATATATATATATGTATCAAGAGTCACATAAAGAGGAGAAGAAAAAGGTATGATTCAGGGCCAACCTGTAGCACGACCATCTGGCTTCTCTTCCCTCGAAAGTCTTTTTTCATCAGGATCCGACGCCAGCTTCGTCAATTTCTCCGCGGTCTCCTTTCCAAACGAGAAATATGAAACGTCATTTTGCACGAGCTTCCGTCGGGCGTTAAATCTCTGTATGGCTGTAGGACGAGCGTTGCTCACCTGAAGCTCTGGCCAACACAGTTCGGACGTTACAGGAGCAGGCGACGAACACATAATGTTCTGCTCCTCCACGTCTTCCGCTTCTCCATCCCAAGTTTCCCCAGACAAACTAGGCGCTGGGCTTCCGGAAGATTCCGACAAGGTGAGGAACGGCTCTCTAGAGACTTCGTCTCCGCACTCCAGTTCCTCCTCGTGAACGTCCGTCTCCATTTCATCGTGTTCCTGGACGTCGTTAGCGCCATGTGCTTGGGAAACGGACGTGCTTTCTGGAAAGTTCTCTAAAGAACCTGGTTCCTGAGCTACGCCGGATGTTTGGCTGTGATCGAGGCCGACTTTCGCGCCGTTTGTAACTACACAGCCTGGAGGCAGTAGAAACAACTGAGAAGATACAGACAGAGGGTTGAGAGTAGGTCTCTGTCCCATGCCCAGCTTGAGTAAAGTGTCACAGCGCTGACTCGTGTGCTCTTTAACCACCGGGGTGAAGGACGACGGTGTCTGGGCCACTAGAGTCGCACTCGGGATAGGACATATGAGCGCAGTAGCTAAAGTCATGAAGACATTTCCCTGGCTTGGGCCTATTGTAGCAGCACGAGGCACTGTTATCTGGGTTTCTCCACTGGAAGTAACCACCGGAGCGGTGGGTAAAGTGATGACGAGCTTTCCTTGGTTTTGCGCTGATGAATTTGTAACAGTATTTATGGCCACCTGGGTCTTCCCGGCACTATTAGCAGATTCAGCTCTACATATGAATGTTTGCTTCTTTGAAACAGAGTTAACAATCTGATCAGGCTTAACGTTCTGGTGAGCAAACCTGGGTAGAAGGGGCGGTAGACGACTCAGAGCTTTCTCCACATCTTTGAGCGATGGCGACGGTTTTGATTGGGTGGGAGCATCTGAAGAGGGCGTACATGATGGCTTTTTTCTAACGGGAACCCTAAGAGACCGTGGTTTAAGAGCGAGGGTGAGGGGATCGGGCAGGGTGGGGGGGTAGCGGGTACTCGGGGGGAAGCTGGAAGACAGAGAGGACGAGCCTTCGCTCGAGGTTTCCTCAGGACTGGCATGTTGAGGATTGTACTTTCGCACTTCTTCAAGGATTCGCCGAAGGTTTTCCTGCAACGAGAAAATAATATGAGGTTTCAAAATCGTTGGTATCAGATTATATATATATATATATATATATATATTTTAACACACTACCGGTCAAAAGTTTGTGGACACTCGACTGAAATGTTTCTCGTGATCTTAAAAACCTTTAAACGTCATTAAACGTGTGAAATCGGTGTCGTAGATAAAAATATAATCATGCCGACGTATTCGTTTCTTTCATTAGAAAACGAACTAACTTTTTTTTTTTAAACGGACGACTCGGAGGGGAATATTCGGAAAAGCCGCCGATAAGAGTCCAGCGTCGGTGTGAACTCCTTCAATACTGTTTAAAAATCACCTCAGGGGAAGAAGCGAGTGCGACAGTCAAAGTCTCCAGAAGAACCGTGTCTGATTCTGCAACATGCTCAATAACCCGTACAACTCATTTCCTTATAAAACTAATAAAACTCTCAGGTAGAATTAGTGTACATTTTTATTTCTTTTAAAGCAAAGGCTCGTCGTCATATAAAATATCGACTTCGTTTCATTTATTACTGTGTACTGCTCTTTATAGTATTTTCTTTGCACGTAGAAACATTTCATTGTTTTTTTGTTTTTTTTAAAGGAATATCTTTACTCTACAGAATTTTTTGCGTGTGCATAAAAACTTTTGCACAGTGGTGTAGGTCTAATAAACATTAGAGAAACCGCTATTACCGAAAGCCAGCGAGGCATGAGGTGTGTCTCTCTTTCCACTGGGGGGCGCTGATCACTGGGACTGACGTTCTCACAGGCCAAAGGCATGGGGGGACATTTTCCTTCTAGAAAGTATCTCTGAATCAAAACACACACACACACACACACACACACACACACACACACACACACACACACACACACACACACACAAGGATGTTGAAGATGGTGTGTATGAAGCCGATACTGCTACAGATAATCGTCTCTTTACGCACCTTTATAAAGTTGGGGCGCTGTTTCTGACACACGGCGCGAACGTGCGCTCTCAGGCAGACGACGTTTCTCGCTACCAGCAGGTATTGGCAGGTCAGCTTCAGAGGATTCACCGTGCCACTGAGGTGCTGATGGCCTAAAACCACCAGACTGTAATGATAAAAGAGCACAGAAACACAATGTCTCGCATTCGTGCCGATAGCCCGTAAAGAAAGATATCGTAAACAAGCGTTTTATTATAAGACCGAGGCTCCACCAGTTTTCTGCTGACGTAAACGCCCCTTTCTGACGGAACTGTCGCAGTCTGACCACGGGAAGTAGCTGCGGGTAGAGGAACACCGGCCGCGTCGCCATCATCCAGGCCAAATCAGCTGGGATCTGGGACCCTGTAAGACATCGTAGAAACTATAACACGGAACAACACGCGATCGCACAGCGCCGCGATTAACGTTTCGCACAAGCCGGTTCGTTTTCTATACAAGCAGCTCCGCCAGTGTCGACTTTAAGGTTCTTAATACGTTATCGTCGCTTTACTAACAGCTAACTCGGGGGAACGCTGCCACAAAAATGTATTATAAACGTGTAATTGCCGAATATAGTGATTAAAAAACGAATAATAATAAAAACGTGTTTAAAATTGAGTTGATTTGACATTTTTTGGAAGGAGTCTCCAGTTTCAGTGGTTTATATAGCAGACGTACATCATTTTTTCAGACGAGGGAAAGTCTTCGAAACACGTCGAGTTGAGTTTAAAGTAATAATTTTTGAAAAATCTACTTCAATGGGGGGAGGGGAGGCCAGCGAAAGAACTTTTATCATGTAGGGGAATGAAACGTTAGACATAAATAAAAATCGCTAAAATGTCATGACATGATGTTCTTTAATTAATTAATAATAATGATGATGATAATAATAATAAATGTTAGTGTTGGGGAAATTGCTGTGGTTCGAAAAGAGGATCACTTCAGGACTTTATTCTCACACCTCCCAGTGTTTTCTTACTTACGTCACGACTAATCACGGCAAATTCACCAAGATGCTCAAGTTTAAAAAAAAGTACTGAAGCGCGACGGTGTACTGAAAGTGTACTGTGAATGTCCTGTGTTAGAGTATATATTTTCATACTGTAGTAAAAATCTAGGAATTCTAGGAAAACGCAGGAGGAAATCCTTCCG
>CM022765.1:21336482-21483982 GCA_012411365.1 Ameiurus melas
TTTAAGCTACCTTCAACTTGCTTGGCTTCTTGATCGATGAAATGTTCCAAGTAGGAATGACCTATGGATGAAAAATGCGACAGATTCGTATTAGGTTTATAAAAAACCTACGAATTACACAGTAATCAAACGAACCAGGGGAAATCTGTCAAGTTCATATTTGCAGAACATATATATAATTTATTAATTTACTTAAATGTAATGATATACCAACATGAAGGTGTACCATGCTGGAGAAATCTGTTAATTTAATACTGGTAGTATTATTTTGTATAAAAATAGACTGCAAGTATGTTACAATATTTTATATATATATATATATATATATATATATATATATATATATATATATATATATATATATATATATATATAAAACATACATATATATACACATATATGTTAATATATAATATAATATATATATATATATATATATATATATATATATATATATATATATATATATATATATATATATATATATATATATATATATACATGCGCTAATGCACTTTTCAGAGGTAAAAGGGTTTCGGTGTAAAAAATAAATACGTTTTTGGAAAAAGAAATTGCTGACGAGTGATCCTGTTAAAATATTAAAGGAGCGGTTTGTAATTTTTTCAAGCCCACTGCTGCCGGTGTTATTTGTTGTGTTACATTTCTGTCTTAATCCTACAATTTTACTCATTATGACTGTACAGCATATTGGTGAATGTTCTGCTGTTTTAATCGTGCTTTATAAATAAAACAAACAAGCAAACAAACAACCAACTCTGTTCTGGCTGGTGAGTGGAGCTAATTTCAGGGCCAGAAAACTGTAAACAGAAGAAATGAAGAAACTAGCGATGCGATATTGTACATTTGCTTTCTTTTTCTAATAGAATTATATGGTTATATCTAGTCTAGAAACACCTTTGAACTTTTACAAACTGCTCCTTTAACAAACCTTTCATTTTTCTCAATAATCTAGCATTTTCTCGAATGAAATAATGATCCCTTCGTGTTGCAGTGCGATGTAAGCAATCTCGTCATCCTTCCAAATGTGATGCCGTAAGCACGTAAAGCGCTAATCTCATAGAACTCGTAATAAACCGTCTCTCTCCCTCTGATATACAGCAGAGCTTTAAACTGAGCGATGAAAAAAATATTTAAACGAGACAAAAAAAAAAAAAAGGCAAACGCACCACTCCTTTCTCCACCACCTCCTTCAGTTTAGAGCGGGTCATCTTAGGCTCCTGGGAGAGAAAGAAACACGGCACCCCATTAGGTCTAATCCCAAACGCGTACAGATTATTACTACAGTTCCCGAGCCACAGATACTCACAAACAGAGGAACAGGTTCAGTCTCGTTGATGGCGGCTTTCATCATTGCCACGACGTGCTCGTTGGTGATCACTTCCTGTGGGTGTGATTATGTCAAACATCTGATCTCGGGGTATTTGTTGCGTACTTCTTTGTAATATTTAAAAAATAATCTGAATAATATGCAGTGGTTAAAGGGCTTTGAGTTACTGCTCAGAAGGTCAGGAGTTCAAGCCGTCGCACTGCTGAGATACACAAACGTACATGTAACGTGAATGAATAATCCACACTCACGTGTATAATACTGCGCACGTTAGCTGAGGTCAGGTTATGCTGCCGTGACTTGTTCTCCAGCTCCCGGTCCAGCTCTCGGTCAATCTCCACATCTGGCTGGAGTCCATCCTCCTCCTGCACCACCTGGGACCCGGTCTCACTGACCTCCCTTTTCCTTTTCACACCGCGTCTCAGTTTCCCGCTTTGCCGAGGGCAGCTTTGCTCCTTATCTGAGTGACATGCAGTGAAATCATTCAAAAATGTCATTTTCCTTTGATTTATATCTTAGGAATTTATTATTATTCAACTGAGAGGCAATGACTAACGTTATAAAGTAAAGAAGATAACGCTCGGAAGCGTGCCGTTAAGGAAAACACGCTGAAGATTAGTGTTTATTCCTTAGTGTTTTGTTCCTCTGAGAGCGCAGCGATTTCCTCACGATGACATTTATAAAAAAATAAAAAATAAAAATATATAAATAAAAAAAAAAACCCCGTTTAAAGTGCCGTACTTAGTTTGGTTTAAAATAAATGCAGCTTGTCTTGTTAGAGAGAAATGGCTCTTTGTCCTGACGACTTCCCCGCGGTGGAAAGAGTAACCTCTGACTGTTACTAAACTCCTTCCATAAAATGTTAAATAAACATCTCCTTTATAAAAACAACAACAACTTTGTTATATCTCGTACACGTGCCAAGCTGAACTAATCAGCACTTTCTGACCAATCCGGATCAAGAATTCAACAGCCCTGCGATATAAAGGTGAATAATATAAAGATTTAAAGACAAACAAACACGATACAACACTGAACAACGTACCGACCGTGATGATAAGAGTCTTCTCTGAATCATCATCTGATGACGAGCCATGCTGAGCTTCTGTTAAAGACACCAAGAGTCTATGGGCTAGGAGAATTTATGGTAGTGTATTCTGTATAGGAAACATCTCTCTCTCTCTCTCTCTCTCTCTCTCTCTCACACACACACTCACATTGTACATACACTGACTGTCTGTAGTCCATCTATTAGGGCTGGTTGTTATGGTGATTATTATATCATTGTTTTTTTTATTGTATTGTGAGAAATGTGATTCTCAAACTATACTGGTTTCTAATGGTTTTAATGGAAATTGTAATGGTGCCTGTGAGATTTTTTTTAATGGTTATAATGGCACTTGTATTGTTTTGAATGGAAACTGTAATGATCCCTGTGGGTCTCTACGGATAATTCCTTGCCTTCTATAGTGCCATGTTATGAAAACACTCACAGAGTGTGTAATGGTTTGAATGGGAATTGTACTGGTTTTAATGGAAACTGTAATGGTCCCTGTAAGTGTGTGTAATGGTTTGAATGGGAATTGTACTGGTTTTAATGGAAACTGTAATGGTCCCTGTGAGTGTGTGTAATGTTTGAATGGGAATTGTACTGGTTTTAATGGAAACTGTAATGGTCCCTGTGAGAGTGTGTAATGGTTTGAATGGGAATTGTACTGGTTTTAATGGAAACTGTAATGGTCCCTGTGAGAGTGTGTAATGGTTTGAATGGGAATTGTACTGGTTTTAATGGAAACTGTAATGGTCCCTGTGAGAGTGTGTAATGGTTTGAATGGGAATTGTACTGGTTTTAATGGAAACTGTAATGGTCCCTGTGAGAGTGTGTAATGGTTTGAATGGGAATTGTACTGGTTTTAATGGAAACTGTAATGGTCCCTGTGAGTGTGTGTAATGGTTTGAATGGGAATTGTACTGGTTTTAATGGAAACTGTAATGGTCCCTGTGAGTGTGTAATGGTTTGAACGGGAATTGTACTGGTTTTAATGGAAACTGTAACGGTCCCTGTGAGTGTGTGTAATGGCTTGAATGGGAGTTGTACTGGTTTTAATGGAAACTGTAATGGTCCCTCTGAGTGTGTAATGGTTTTAATGGAAACTCTAATGGTCCATGCGGATCTCTACTGGTAATGTGTTGCCTTCTATTAGCGTCATGTCCTTAATACTTCCGACTACATAACGGAACTGAATGGTTTGTAATGGTACTTGTTCTGGAAACCATTAGAAGTTCTGAGATGAAGTTCTACTGGTGTGTTTTTTTTCCCCCAGCAGGGTGGCCACTTAATTAGATACACCTATCTCAGTGGTCCAGCAGGAGTTCCCTGAACAGTGTGTGTGTGTGTGTGTGTGTGTGTGTGTGTGTGTGTGTGTGTGTGTGTGAAGTGACCCATATGCTAGTGTGATGTGATCGAAGAGAGTGCACAGAGGGCGTGCAGCTCTATAGTCTTGTATGTTAGTGTCAGTGTCGGCACCTCCACTCGGTCCTGCTCGGCTCGACTCCTCGGAGTTGTTTTCAGGACTCGGCTCTTCTCCTCGGCTTGGACACGAAGGAAGAGCGACGCTCGATGTTCCCGGTTTGTCTTCGTGCTCGTCGCTTTTGTTGGCCTTCGCTCGGGAAAATCCAGTTTTGCCATCGCCGAGTTTGCGCCTGACTGAGGAATTCATGTTCATTTCACCCGGAAACCCCCCACGTACCTTCAGTTACCCGCTGTTTATATGATACGACTAAACCATTGTGTATTCCGAACACTTTCATTATACGCGCTACGACGGGATACACTGGTGGGCGGGGCCGTAACAATACGTCATATCCGGTTCCTAGCGTCAAAATAAAAGTTCCAGCTGCAAATGCGGAAGTAACGGATTATGATGCGGATACGTTTAATGTTTCATTAAATTACAGACATACACACAATTAAAAAATAATGAAATAAAGAAATAAAAAAAGGTTGATAAAATAATAGCAATACTAGAAGAAGAAGAAAAATCACACACTGATTTGTTGTTTTAGCCAGATGTTTCTGAACATTTTATGCATGTTTACAGTGTGTGTCCCCTCAATTGACCACTCACTGATGAACACGAGCTGTCCATCATCTGTGTAAAGTTTAGATCAAGTTCCATAAGAAATGAGATTATCCCCATGTACAACGCGTCCAGGTTTGGGTTTTATTTCAGCATTACTGGAAAAAGAGATCAATACATTATGTTGGTCTGGTCAACGTTCTCTGACATTAACAGTTTAACGCCATTCCTACCTTTGCAACGTGATGATTGACAAGATGATTCGTTGAAAACGAATGAATTTATTGCAGATTTGGTGCTGTTTATCATACACGATATGGCCAAACCTTGTAGTTGGACACCACATCTGATCATCACAACTATATGTGAGCCTTTTCCACAAGCACACAGTTGTAAAGAATGGCTTTGTATGCTGTCGCATTACAGTTTCCCTTCACTGGAACTAAGAAGCCCAAATCTGTTAGAGGTACACTAAAGCGAGCTCCATGAAGACACGGTGTGTTAAGGTCGGAGTGGAAGAACTCGAAAGCCCTGACCTCAACCCCATTGAACAGCTTTGGAACGAGCTGGAACTGGAGCCTCGTCGTCATCGTCCCAACATCAGCACCTGACCTCATCCTCACTAACGCTCTTGTAGCTGAACACAAATCCCCACAGCCACGCCCCAAAATCCAGTGGAAAACCTTCCCAGAAGAGTGGAGCACATTAGAACATCAAAGTGGGATTGATGGTCAGGTGTGCACATACTTTTGGCCATGTAGTGTACGTGTTTGATGTAAAGGATAGAGTCGAACTCTGACCCTAACTCAAACCTAATATGATTGCTTGAAGCATCAAATGATTGACAGTTTGCCTACAAGCTCCGATTCTCACCGGTTCTCTGGATTGAAGTTTTATGTGCATTTCTAGGATGGAGGAAAGTTCACTTACAAACCAAGGCTGTGTCCCAACTGAACAAAGGAGGTGTAATCAAACCTCCATTACACGAAACACCTGGGCCTAAGTGCACTTAAGGCAAGACACTTACAATCTGTTGTGGACCTTGCAAAAAAATGTACATTTATTTATGCAAGTCAGGTTTAGTCTGATTTTCTTTACCCTGGTCTGAGTTGCTGAGGATCTGGAGTCTGTCCTGGGAGCACAGGCCATGAGGTGGAAATGCATATTCACACCCATGGCCATGTTTTTGAGGAGCAAGGACGTGTCTGTAGAATCTGTTTTAAATATCACAACTTTTTAATCGTCATCAAAACCATCGTTTAGGATTCAGCCACACATAGACCATATACAAGTGGACTCTATTGGTTATGAAAACAAATGGCTTTCAAAAACCAGGAAGTGCACTAGCCCAATAGGAAGTAATTTGTGGAGTAGTGTGATGATAATCATGTTCACCTGCACCTCATTTAAGAGGTGGCTTTAAAAGCTGAGCATAGGATAGGCAAGACCAGTAGGTTCCTGTGGCTTGTGAGTAGAAGGACTGGTGTTTTAGAGGCTTGGGCAACATGTTTACTTTTGGCAGTAAAGGAGAAAGCCCATCAGTCAAGTTTAAGGGCTGGCAGAACGTACCACTAACACCGGGAAGAATACCAAGCTTTTACGTTCCTCCAAAACTTCATCTCAGCATTTCTCCTCGATTCAGAAAACCCAAAGACACCGATGAGTACCGGCTTCTGCCTCCCAGCAGTCCAGAGATATCTTCTCCTGAGGCGAGGTCTCCATCAGCCTCTCCACGCTTTCCCGTCAAGCTCCGATTCACCCCACGATCCGGTCAGAAACGTAGCAAGGAGGACGTGTCCGACCCGTCTACGCAAGCCGCGATGTCCCTGAAGCACGTGGAGAAAGTCACCACTCCGTACGGATTCCGCACTCTGGCCGCCAGCCCAAACGTGAGCCGTAGGGAGTCCCTCTTTCACAGGCGCAGACGAGATGAAGGCTGTCAAAGTCCTGCGTTGACGCGGGCCTTCCCAGAGCTCAGAGACTCTCCCGGGTCCAACACGGCAGCTCAAGACGACAAGCTGAGTCTGGAACCGTGCTGCTCCTCTCAGAAATCGGAGAGAAAACGACTACAGCGGCTGTTCAGCAAGACTCCGGTTGCACTCAAGAATCTCACTCCCAAAAGCAGGAAAAACCACGTCAGAAAAAAGCAGGACGTACTTTAGGATGGTTTTACAAGCCAACATGTATTCGAAATGAATTTTAAAGGAAATAAATAAAATAAAGCCTGTTTTTATATTTAAACAACTTGAATGTCTGCAGTTGGTGTCATTGACGAGTACTAATCAACCAGTTTATTCCCACAACTAGAAGCTGGCTCAGCCATTTTGATGTTGGAAATCTTTTCTCCCATTCTTGACGTTATTTCTTTCTTGTGCATCTTGGTGGCCATCAGAACCTGCTTATAGACCCAAGCCTAGTTTCTGTAGTGCCTCGGTCTCTATATCGTGGACCAACAACTTTCTAACCAATAAGAACAAGGATGAGTCACAAACTGAGTTTCAAATTGGCCAACTTCAGCTACGTTCCACCTAAAATGGCTGATAATGCCTTTAGTGTTTAATGCCATAAAGGATGAGTCTTTTATTGATCATATATACACGTTACAGCACAGTGAAATTCTCTTCACATACCCCAGCCTGTCAGGAAGTTGGGGTCAGCCATGATGTAGCGCCCCCTGGAGCAGAGAGGGTTAAGGGCCTTGCTCAAGGACCTAACAGTGGCAGCTTGGCAGTGCTAAGGCTTGAACCCCCGACCTTCTGAACAGTAACCCAGAGCGTTAACGCCACTGTGGCATGGTGAGTGCATACCCACCATGATTAATCTCAATTTGGTTGAAAATGTCCACTTGCAGTATAAAAAAAAAAAGTGAGCAAGCTCCAGCCTCACTGTTCAAAAGGAAGCTCTTGAGATCCCTCAAATGTATTATGAAAGACTGTGTGTGTGTGTATATATATATATAAATATATTAGTACATTTTACCACAACACTTTTACCACTAAGTAATAGTGAGATGCTATAGGTGTTAATACTTCCAGATTTATGTTAGTACAGCTAATTCAATAGTGACGGACAATCCACACAATTTCAGCCTGATCATAAATGGATGGACAACACACTGATGATAATCACGTTCATGAAACACACATTATGGGGAGGTTTTCCTGTACGGCAACATTTATTTAACAAGGAAGGAGTCTCCAATGTCAGTGCTTTTGAAACCGCGATAGGTTTTCTGGATTTAGGACGGAGGACTTCCTGGTGACCCGTGACGAGCAGGCCTTCTTAACTTCGTGCTCCGGAGCGTCTCGGTGAGGGAACCAGCGATAACGTGAACTAACGTTCCATTTTCAGCAACGTTAAATACAACTCTAAAGAGATGAAGACACTAGGACGTGTCGTTCTTGAATGTTGTAATAGTTTTGGCCGAGTTCTGCACTGGATGAGGGAATAGACGTTTAGAGATGTGGTGTTATTGGAAAAATAAAGTCTGTTTTTATTCCTTACAGACTTTCTCGATCAAGTGCGACTGGATTATTTGTGATTACAAAAGGTTTTCCCAACGCGTTCCCCATGATTTATGTTAAACCAGCATGTGAGAGCGTTATGGAAATGAATTTGTAGCTACTGCTTCTAAAATCCCTGACTCCCACCTACACTCATCTTCGTGCCAAGGTCGTGTGTGCACTTTTATTCAAGATCAGGAAGAAAAACATGGTGCGGATCTGCCACAAGTTCTGCCGCCGGTGAGATTTCACCGTCCTGACGATGTCCCGAGAGTTCGTCGTCTTCCCAGCTTGTGCCCAAGATGCTTGAGAAGCCTCGCATGCAATGACTCCGCCTCTTTTTTCTTTAAACCTGTTCCAAGCAAACCTTTATAAATGTACGATTCATTTCAAACTCCACAACCATTTATTCAAGACCAAAAGTGTTTGTCCCTGCCTTTTTTTATTAATATCATAATCCTTTTACATAGTTATGATTTTTAAGTTTTTTTTTTTTGTTTTTTTTTATGAAAATAGGTCAGTAGAAAGCAATTTTCTTAAAAAGTCCGTCATGTCAAGTCCTCCATTTTTCTTTTTATTATTTTTTTTTACAATCCAATTTCTGCACCTGTGTGGTGCAATCGTGGTAAAAATCCATCCAGGAGGAGTGTCGTCCTCCCTGTAAAACCCCCGGCGGGCCACGACATCCGATCAGGACAAAGAGGGATGTATAAGGGACAAAAGCAAATGCTTGTTCATGATCAAACGATAAAACGCGTCTTGTGGAGCGGAGCGGAGCGTGTTCGAACGTTCGTGGTGAATGTTTAATGTAAATCTCCCTCGTAGTCTACAGTGTGGGATTCTATTTCCCCTTTTTAAGCACAGCGATTGTGCTCAATCAGGATAAGTGGGCCGATAAGTACAGAGACACTAAAGAATGACTCCTGTGTGCAATTTTATCCGTCTTTTCCGTCAGTCCGTCCCAGTCGGGGGAGGAAAGGAGGCTCCTGAAAGCTTAGCAGCTTCCCTTCGGCCTCGGTCACGCCCCCAATCCCCAAGCAGCCAATCACACTAGTGCTGAGAGAAGCTAAAGGGTGTGCCTTCCTGGCTGGCTCCAAAGTCAAAAGTCCCAGAAAGGAAATCCAGCGCTTCCTCTTTGATGAGTGGACCGAGCAGATGATTGGCTGGTGGTTTGTTCTCCAGTGATGTCTCACTGGAATGGGCGTGGTCATGGAAGTGTTGGGGGGGTGGGGCATGTGGAGATCGGCGCGTCCCTCTCAGTCACTGTCCGAGCCCACGGCCGACGAACCTTTTCGTTTCCTCTTGGGTGCTTTGGGTTTGGAGTCTTCTTCCTCCTGCGGATACACAATGAAATGATTAGGATTCACAGCAGAACTGATCGAAGCAAAAATGTTCAAAATGCAGCAGGACGTGAAGTGGGGCAGGGCGACTGAAATGACATTTAATCTGCGACGTTTAATCTACTCAAGAAGAGTTTCTACTTACTCTATATAAGATGCTTTCACTCTCGCTCGAATAAATAACTTGTTCCTGTCTTTATACGGTACGAGAGCGGCCTCTAGAGGTGAAATAAAAACTACCACTGGCTAATTTAGTTGTGATATTTGAAGTGTTTTTTTGGGCATCTCTTTTTTTTTTTAACTTGATATTTGGAGCATTACATTTCGGTTCAGTTCCGATTGTTATCTTTTATTTACTTTAATATCTATTAATCGTTAATTACTTAAAGGACAGTGCATTTTCACGGTATGCTCAGTACTGTTTATGTTTGTATTAAAGTTCAGCAATATTTAACTTTTTGCGATTCGGTATAAATTTTAAAAATGAATAATCGGTTATCGGCACGTACCGTCCATCTTAGTTATCTGTAAAATCCACTATCGGCCGACCTCTACACCATTATGTTATATCCTATGTAGTGACCCCAAAAAACATAAAAAAAAAAAAAAAAAACATTCGCATGCTAAATGCAACTCAATATTGTAGGTAAAATACATGAAAAGCATCTCGGAAAGTTTCTGATTCTCTTATAATATCGTGTTTTGTGTCTTTGTTTCTCAATAAAGTGAAATTTCACTTTCTATGTTATTTCTTTCTTTATTGTTTACATAAATGTAACCAACGCTACTGCTAATGTTCACTCTGGTAATGGAAATGTAAACTACATGCTGTTTAATATTTCACTGCATTTGAATGCCACATTGAAGAAGAATTCCATTAGCCACGGCACTAGTTGAACATTTCCATCAGCGTTTATTCAGGTTAAAAAGTGTCGATCTTATCAGTTCCTAAACGTCAATCTGATCCTGTGGAACTTCCTCTTACTTGAGTGCGTTTTTAAAAAGACGCTGACTCATACGGTTATACGTTTCATAGACGGGAGCTCACCGAGGCGCTACTGGAGCCGCTGTCGTCCTCGTTGTTGGCTGGAGGCGCTGCGCCTTTCCGCGAGCGCGGGGAGGACGCTGGAGCTTTGCGCCGAGATTTGGGTGGCTTCGAGGAATCCTCATACTCCTCGGCCAAGGAGAAAAGATCGCTGAATCTGGTGAGGGAACGAGACGACGAGCACATACAACTCAAAAGGAGTTTAAATAGAAGGATCTCACGTGCTTACTCTCTTAATAAGTATGTGTAAATAAGATCGGTGTGTATGGTGGTGGACATGATGGTGTATTGTTCTCATGTGGTTTCGGTCTTCTTTCTAAGCAGACTCAATACATGAAGGTTATTTTTATACTGTGGAGAGACTTGCCTCATTTTATGGGCTTCATCACAGCTGGCCTGGACGTGCTGAAGAGCCTGAAGGATGGGGGTCTGGGTAAAGACTTCACACACACACACACGTATATATATATAAATATGGGAAGTCCGTACAGGATTTTTTTTTTGTCCTTGTTGCAGCCAAAAATTGTTTCGCGTGCTCTTTCGCAGCGACGTTCGTTGGTAAACGAGAGCTTTTCGCTGCACGCACGCGAATCGAAGATCGCTTTTGCCGAACGCGCGTCGTAATGACGTCACGTGACGCGTCTCGGCATCGAATTTTGCAGGAATGCAAAAGTACCTCCTTTATTAAAGTAGAGGAGCGTATTATGATGAAGTTTAAAAAACAAAAACAAAAAACACAGACTCACAGTTATTCTTGGTGTTGCTGAGGCTCAGCCTCAGACTGTCTAAATGCTCCAACATCTGTTCCAGGGTCAGCTGAGCCAATTTACTGCTGGAGCTTCGTAAGCTGCAAAAGAAAAAACAGAGCACACACACACGACTATGATATGTATGTTTTCTGTAGCTGTTATACGGGGTCAAACAACTGACCCCCAAAAAAAAAAAAAAATGTTTTTAAAAAATTCAGAATTCAGAAGTTGGTACGGATTACATCTTGGCGTGGTGATACCTCTGGCGTTTGCGAGGCATGTTGTTGTTCTTGATGAGAAGGGCCTTGATGTGCTCAGCCAGCTGGTCGTCGTGTTTGGCCGCCCAGTGCCGCAGGATGCTGGTGGTGAACTGATCCTCCGGGTGACACGGCCGACTCAACACCATCTTCACCATCTCCTCTGTGGGACTGCATGTGCACCAAAAACACACGTGCAGGATAAAAATAAATACATACATACATAAATAAATGCTGACCACACCTTTATAAAAACAACGAGGATTTTGTCCAGAGTACCTTTCCCTGCGGAGCTGCAGGAGTAAGCAGGATAAAGCTTCAGGATGCTCTGCACAGTGAAGGAGGGATTTAATGAAGCATCATTAAATTGATCCAAATACAAAGTGGCCATTCTGAGAGAAGAGCAGCACTCACCTTTGTATTTAAGGTGCTGTAGGATGGGGATGATGGTCTCCAGTGGGATACTGTGTGCTAGAAAGAGCTGCCATGTGCTGTACTGCTCAAACGTCTCCCAGTCTAGTGACTGAACTGTAACACACACACAATTAGACAGCGTGTACACTCAGGGCCTGTTCGCTAATTCCAAGTATCCAGCTGAGACGAGGCGGACGCGGGCAGACAGACAGACACGCACGCATGCGGAGACGGACTTACTGAGGATGTTGAGCACGGAGTCTTTGCGGAACATGACCAGATTTCCCATCATTACGTGACACATCAGCTCCTGAAGCTGTGAACGGGACGGCACGAGCGCGTTAAAAAGACAGAAACGCAGCGAAGGCGAGTTCATGTGTTATGCTGAACTGAAGGCTGAAAACAAACCTGTGTGGAGTCTATGACCGCTACGATCATGTTTAAGAGCTCTCCGCTGCGCAGGGTCTCGTCTGGGAACTTCAGAAATATATACATTTTTAAAAACAACACACAACACAAAGCACACACACACACAGATGTTAAACGCTGTGATAGGAGAAGCTGAGACTCTGTACCACAGAGATACGATTTCCGTACCATCGTAAATGATGCCGTCGTTACGCGTGATTTTACCGTACACGCGTTTAATAGAACCTTCTAGAAAACGTGTCGTTTCTCATAACGGCACAAAGCATCAGCACAACTAAATACCATGAATCATACGGCGTTTTGCAAATAAATAAATAAATAAATAAATAAATAAAACAAACACAAATGCCCTCAATTATGTTGATCAGTTTCTTTTGTTTTTATCATTCTAATGACAAATCACCTTATGATCATCACCTGCATTACTTACTTTATTTACCTTCTTTTATTCTTATTTACTGCCCCACACACTACCGGTCAAAAGTTTACACACACATTCTTTATTGTTATTTATTTTCCCACATTTTTATAATAACAACAAAAGTCATCAAAACTTTGGAGTAACACAAATGGAGCTATGGGAATTATGTCGTGATAAAAAAAATCCTAAATAAAATCATAATAATTTAGTATTTTAGCATCTTCAATGTCGACGCCCTTTTCGCCTAGAATATCCCAGAAATGTATTCTTGGTGTTTTCTTGAGCGGTTTCTTGAGGAATTTCCCCTGAGGTGATTTTTAAACAGTATTAAAGGAGTTCACACCGACGCCGGACTCTTATCGACTGCTTTTCGGAATATTTCCTTCCGAGACGTCCGTTTAACTAAATACATTTTTGGTAAATAAAATGTGAGTTTTCTAATGAAAAAACGAAAACGTCGGCGCGGTTATATTTTTGTCTACGACACCGACTTCACCAGTTTATTCACAGGCCTTCAGATCGAAAGCTTTTTAACATCATGAGAAACATTTCAGCCATGTGTCCACAAACTTTTGACCGCCGGTGTAGGTTCTGTAAAATTTGTGTTCTCTGTACATTGTGTCCTGCAACACAACAATTGATCCCAGGGATCAATAAACCTACTTCGTGGATCCATGTCCGTGTTCGCGCTGTATGTGGGACCATCATAAGATTTACCTAAATACTATTGAAAATGAATTAGACTACTAAATCTTGTGTAAAATTAAAAACTAAATAATTTGACAGCACTACAGTATAGAGAAAGGAATAGGATGATAGACTGTGTGTGTGTGTGTGTGTGTGTACCTCTGTGTAGATGGAGGGTGTGAGGTAACAGAGCAGTCTCACATCATCCTCCTGACAGGCCTTCATGTCCATCATGAGGCATGTGTGTAGGTCCCCCAGTGCCGTGGCCTGAGCAAACGACTCGTACAGACTCATCTTCCCCGCCGCCGCTTTACTGTCGAGACACAAAGAGAAGAGAGAGAGAGAGAGAGAGAGAGAGAGAGAGAGATATTTTAGCATTATAGTGATTTATCACACTAATGTGAGAGATGTATACCGTAATTTCCGGACTATAAGCCGCTACTTTTTTCACACGCTTTGAACACTGCGGCTTAAACAATGATGCGTCTAATTTATGGATGTTGGTGACGTCATGTCTCCATCCCGTCTCGTCATGTGTTGTCGAGTCACGTGTGTTTTGGTATTGCCTGCAGCTGTTAGCAGCTTGGCTGGTGTGTATATATACTGGGAGCCATGACACACACAACACGGGTAATTAGATATAAAGTTAGAAGTAGATAGCGAATATAGTTAGAGTCTTTGTTCATGCCATGTGTCTTAGTTCTTGTTCATGTTTCATAGCCATAGTCCATGTCTGAGTTCATGTCAAAGCTAGTTAGCTTATAGCATAGCCTGTAGCCTAGTAGCTTATAGCTTAGCCTGTAGCCTAGTAGCTTATAGCCTAGTAGTTGTAGCATAGCTTATAGCCTAGTAGTGGATAGTATAGCTTAGAGTTGTATAGACTTGGTTTAGAATATAGATGTAGAAGTGGTTTATAGAGTATAGATATAGAGTCTTTGTTCCATGTCATAGTTAATGTTTAGGTTAGTTGGTTTAGTTAGCTTAGTTCATTGAGTTGGTCATGGTTCTTGTATTTGAGTCTGCTCTCCTCTGTTTCAATAAAAGCTCTCGTCCTAACTGCACTTGCATCCGTCCTGCTTTGTTTACTTCACGAATCGTGACAGTTACAACGTGGACACCTGCGGCTTATATTCAGGTGCGCTCAATAGTCCGAGAATTACGTTAGTTGTGTCAGGGGTTTCCCCTTTTAGTGCATGAAACCAAAAAACCCCACACAAACAGAAACGGGTCACTCCTGCAGGGAAGCAACGAATAACCAAAACAGAGGAGGCGTCAACTTTTCTCCTCGCTTCCCGAAAGCGCCACAGATTTCTTGTGCTTCCTGATTCTCTTGCTAGATCTCTCAAACATGCTAAATCACACCGCAGACCAACACACAGGATTATCTCGTGTGGACGCTGTTCTGCCTCGACTATCCGGCCTTTAACGATGGCGTGAGCAGCAAACGCACCTCGCCTTGAGGTAGTAGAGGAGGTGATATCCGATTTTGGGCTGTTTCTGGTACAGCTCAGCCAGCATGTCCAGCAGCACCGAGAAGCCACTGTTGTCCTCCTGCATCTGACACAAGTTTCTGAAGATCAGACACACTGGCTTACACACCGACTCCTCCAGCGACCTACACACACACACACACACACACACACACACACACACACACACACACACACACACAGAGAGAGTTAAAACACAAAGGATGTGCTCGATTATGAAAATAATCGTTAGTTGCAGCCCTACATGAAACACTTGCGTTCGGGGGGCTTCCGGGGAGTGTCGAATTAGTACCGGAGAGTTCAAAAACACCTACGGTCTGCGTGACGATTCGGTAATGAATTGTAATACTAGCTCCGCCCCTAAATACTCTGCTGGAGCTGAGCAGGTACAAAAGACCTACCCACTGCCAACCTTCAATACTGAACAGCGAGGAATAACGCAAGTGCCCCTTGCTGCAGAACAAAAACGCCCAATAGTGTGGCGTTCCATGGAGATCCAGCTCGTCCTACCTGGGCGGAGTCGAGGCTAGGTCTAGGGGTTAGACTTATAGGAGATGGTGGAGAGATCTAGCGCTGCCCCTGGAGTTTCGATTCTGCAGCGAGAACTATGTCCCAAAAAATAAATCAATAAGAGAGAGAGAGAGCGTGAGAGAGAGACATACTCCTCGGTGATTTCCTCAGGCAGCACATCTCCTCTGAAATGGCTTTTGAACAGCTCAGCTAGACAGGACGCCAGAGTGGACATCTGCTCCGATTCAAAGTCCTCCTGAAAGGGAGAGAAAAAAAAAAAAACATCAATAGCGCACTATTTAGCGAATCACTACTTACATCAAAGGCAAACTGAAAGCAACTCTCCAACCTGTCGATCGAAACTCACCTCGAGGATCAGGTCCACTATTTCCTGCATGACCTCACACTGCGCCTCCGTGTCACTGCGGCAGAACAACACACGCTTCGCCGTGAGCTCACAGAAGGAACGTTTCAAGTATAGACTCTCGAATCACGCTGTATTGTTCCAGACTATAAAACAGACCCTCCTAAATACCGTCTCCTCGGATTACTCCTCTAGTTCGCAGAGAGTTAAGACTATAAAAGCTCAATTAGTTGGACGTCTGACGCTGGACGGCACAACCCCATCACGCATATGACGATTTAACGTTTCTATTCGTGTTATTTATATGTAACGAACGACGTTCTGTAAACAGAATCGGCTTGTTGTTGAGAGAGGGGCCAGTGGAGAACGGCCAGTCTGGATCCAGCTGACGGAAAGGCTACGCTAACCCAAATAACCACGCTTCCCAACCGCGGTGAGCAGAAAAGCATCTCGGAATGTGGCGAACTTGAGATGGAGGAGCTACAGCAGAAACCACATGGACAGGAATTTAAGCCTACAGTAATTTTATTAAATACTGACGCAAAGCACGGGCTATTTAATATGGAGGACCAAACCTGCAGAAATGTTCAAATAAATACATATATTTATGATGTATAAGCGTCAGGTCCAACTAAGCGATGGAGATCACTGTCCAAATTGCTACGGGATGGGGCGGAGCAGCTGCAGAGTCGCAAGTCATTTTCACCGATTCACTATTATGCCGAATTATTTTGGAACACCAGAAACCAGTGTTCCGGAGAGTTCAGGTCCCCCGTTTCCCCTTTCTCACGCCTACACGTCAGCGCTCAACCGATGATGCACCTGAGCATGGAGACAAAAAGAAATCAGTGGAAAAAAGAAATGAAATGTATACGCTACGTACGGCGTGATGTCGGAAGGCTCCTCGATGTACGTCTCCTTGATCCGCCTCCTCATTTGCATGTTGCGCACGGAAAAGTAAAAAGAAATAAATGTATAAATAAATACGGAAATGAATACATGCGGGAGTAAATAAATACATATATATTTTTTTAAATGAACGTATGAATAAAAAAATTTATGGAAAAAATAAATACAGAAAATAATAAATAAAGGTAAAATGTAACACAAAAATAAATGTAGGACTGCAGGACATTTATTCCTTTATTTTTCTATTATTACATTTATTTATTTATCTATCTATTTATTTATTTATTTTATATATTTACTTCTTTAATTCTGACTTCTGAAGGTTTGGTCCTCACAAATCCAAGGATCGCATATCGACAGGTCAAAGGTCATGTAGATAAAGTGAAAGTAACTCCAGTTATTCAGTAAAGTAACCCTATGTTATTTGCGTTTGGTCCGACGGCTTCTGTAGCTAAAATGTTATTTATTTATTTTAGTTGTCATCCATATCGCCGTAGCAGGTTCAAACTGTAAATTGCTAAAGCTACCCTGCTTTAGACGTCAGCACCTGTGTGCACACTAAGCCGCCATCCAAACGCGCGTCGTACTCGAGAAAACATGGCCGCCGTCTCACCTCCCTTTCTGTAACTGTAGCACTTTCTCCTTCAGCGTCTCATCCAGCTGGTCCACGTACGGTGTGATGTCGGAAGGCTCCTCGATGTACGTCTCCTTGATGTGCTGAAACCTGAACTCGCGTTTCTTACCTTAGGAGAAAGATAAATCGCAGTGTGAGACGGCGGCGAAGGAAAAAACGAGTTCTACGAGTCTACCGCCGAACGCGGTAACGGCGTACGACAATCGCTCACCCTTGTTGTTCAGCTCTTCCTCGTCGTCACTAAACGTCGCGTCTGTGTTGTCGTAGCAACCGTCCTCCTTATCCAGCACGTGATTGTCCATCTCTAAAGGAACAGACTCCTCCATTTTCACTGAAGAAGAGAAAAATAAACAGTAAAATAATTGTAAGACGGTTATGAAGCACTATAGACCAAGATGCGAGTGGAAGGTTTTGGGATTCGGACCTTCTGTCTGTGTAGAAGGCGAGTTACAGAACTCGGGGAAGCGTTCTCTCAGCATGGAGCGCAGCTCCCGGTCCAGCTTGGGGTTGTCGAACAACGGAGCCAAGTGTCTGAGAAGTGCAGAGTTAGCACAAAGTTTACACGTGCTGTTCAGCTCATGTCTACGTTAATATATCATTATTATTATTTTACTTTAACTTTCACGCATTCACCAGGAACAAAACGGATATTCGTACACGAGACATACTTTTTTTTTATCTGTTTATAGTCATATTTAATGCCGGGGAACATCAGCAGAACAAGTCGGTTCCCGTTATCGCTTGCGTTATAGCAGCTATACAGTTAATAAGGGGGGGAGAAAAAAACCCCAAATGACTTAACACAAAGTTCTACATCCTGAAGACTTTCCTGCGGTGAAACTGGAGACTCCTTCCAGAAATGGTCAAATAACATTTTTTAATCCGTTTATTACTAGATTTAGTTTATGTGTTTGCTATTACTATCAAAAGGGTAATGTGGCTATTATATTATATTAAAGAATATGACTCAATATTGTGGCCAATCAGAATCAGGAATTCAACAGCGCTGTAGTATAGTGTAACCAGTTTAGTTAAAAAAGTGTGTGTGTGTGAGAGAGAGTGTTACTCACGCCAGAACTCTCTTCTCCATAATGAAGTTGAGCGAGTTGAAGACACCCTGGCGCACTTGGACCTCCAGTGGTGGAAAAAAGTGAGGAATTATCTGAGATACGTATAATATAAAGGAAAAAAAAAAAAGAGAGAAATGAATCGAGTTGTTTTATGCAGCCAGTCGTTAAATATTAAAGGTGCGGTGAGTGAATTGTTGTGGGCTGCACTGTGAATAAATCCATCACCCTTTCTATAAGTCCAGAAGCAATATTACAAATAACACACTCAGCCTTTAACGCAGTAAGAATTCCTCTTGTTTAAACCCGACAGTGCTGTCTTGTCGCGCCGACTCAACTCACCCGACACATGAAATCCAGCAGCGTGGCAGTGATGGCTGGATGCGGCTTCATCGAGTGATGCATCACCAGAATGGCCGGCTCTGAAATACGCACACGTTTACAGCGAAGGTTAAGAAAAGAAAACGAGGTCGATCGTATGAATTCATTAGAAACGGAAGTGTCAGGAGACGGTGTCGGCGTCGTCCCTCCGTCCTCACCGATGTTCATGATGCTGTCTTTCTCCGGGTTGAAGAAGAGCCAGTCGTAGAACAGGGCCAGTTTGGCGTTGGAAGCAGCGACGTTCGACTGCACAGAGGAGTTTAGGAGATAGACTTCCAATCATTTTAACGTAGCGTTTGCTAGACCCTTTCGGAAGTGTCTAAGAAGACGACGGCGAACGCGATCGGACTTTTAGACAACGGAATTTTAGAAAGGTAACACCGTCTCAAATGGAACACTGAATCATTTTTACAAACCGGACGTATAAGCCGCTTCCCAGTCGATTGCACACGACGTCAAACGCACGAAGCTTTAGCACCCGCAATTCATTTCTTCAGTTTACTCTTATTCCCAACATGACCTCATCAGACGGAGGCGAAATCGTCAAGTGACAGCGGAAAAAGTGTGCGACCTGCACGTCCTCTAACGCAGGACCGCACTTTTTCTATCTTCATTCCATCAACACCGGGCATGTGGCCAATCCGGCGCAGTAAAGGTCTGTTTATTTATTTATTTATTTTAAATCATAGTTAGCCTCGTGAATTATGAGAGTGCCAAATGAACAACAGTTACAGCTTTTAAGCACAAACACATTCTGTACAGCAACAAAAGATTCATCAAAAAAAATGGTGTCGAAGATAGAGTGAGCTCAGTCCTGATGAGAACAACACTTCAAAATGACTGAACAGCTTCATACGCATGGTGTGTGTAGTTTTTACCGTGCAGGTGGTGAGCAGCCAGCCGATGATGGCCCAGCGAGGCAGGATGTCTGAGCTCAGGACCTCGTTGGAGGGGTGCACCACCCCACAGATGTAGCGGATCAGGTCACACCGCAGCGACTGACTCTCCGCCGTGGACAGGTACTGCCTCTGAAACCAGTCCTGATAGCGCTTCTGCTGGCCAAATCGAACCTGCAGCCGCAAAGAGACAGCACACGTAGTCGTATAAGCTACGAAGAGACGTTATGTAAAAATAATACACTCCCACACGAATATGTTCAGATGTCCGAATGAGTTGTTCTACAGTACTGCCACTTAGTATTGCCATAGAGTAGGTCTCAGCTGTGGGTGTCTGTGTGCTGCGTGTGTACTTTTACCCTCGAGGTCATGAACAACAGCTTGGTCTCCATATCAGGAGTGAGGCGGCAAGCCAGGAATTTGCGGGATGTTCGAGAGGTGAGAAGCTGCAACAGACCTACAAAAGGTATCACACACACACGGAAATTTAAATACGATACATTGAACAGGCAAATCAGTAAAATCTCAGAGACAAAAGACTAAAAATGTCCCAAAAACTGGTAAACATTAAAAGCAGAGTCTCGAGTCTCATACACACCGGTATACTGTGGGCTCAGGCTCTGAGGGTTGTGCAGAAGGTCTCTCCACAGGAGCTCCATCTCAGGGATTCGAGCTACGTTCTGTAACAGTCTGACCAGATCTCTCCCGATGATGAAACACTCCATAAACTGACCGAGGAAAAAGCGAGAAAACAGATCAAAGTCTCTTTGATCACCTCCTGTTGACACTCAGCCATCATTCCACACCGTTCTCATCCTGAGAACAACCTGCGCGCTGCGTTTCAAGGCATTCACGAGGACTTTAAGTTAGTGAAAATATCCACGATGCTCCTGTGCTGCTGGTAAAATGGAATATTTAAATAAAATGTCATAACATTTTCTCCTGCGTCACTTTTGGAAGTAAACAGACTGACCCGTGGCTGATGTAAACAGAAGAGGAACAGGGAAAGTCCGTAGTTTATACGCAGTAGTATCTACGTGAAATGGCAGCTACTGTACAATGCTCACCCTCTCTCGCAGCAGGCCGATGCAGAAGTCCACCTCTCTCTGGCGGAGCGGCAGGAGGCCCTGTGTGCCGTGATCCACGATAAGTCTCAGATATGTATATACGGACATGGCCACCAGCATACCGCTCTTCAGCACCCACTCCCTGCGCACCGAAAAAACCCACCACAAATACAACCCCAGTTCCACATAAAAAAAAAAAAGTGACGCAGTGTAAAACGTGAATGCGATGATTTGCAAATCTCATACACACGTATGTTCTTCACAATAGAACATAGAGAACATATCGAATGTTTCAACTGAAGAAATGTACCGTTTTAAGGGGAAAAAATAAGGCCATTTTAAATCTCATGGCCGCAACACGTCTCAAAAAAGTTGGGACGGGGGGCGACAAAAGGCTGGAAAAGTAAGTGTTACTAAAAAGGAACAGCTGGAGGTTAATATCGTGGCAACAAGAAAAGAAAGGCTCTAAGAAAACATTTGCTACGTTTTCTAACGCTCGATCGTGAAGAACACACGTGCGTTCGTGAGATTTGCAAAGCGGTTTTATTCACATTTCACGCAGCGTCCCAACTTTTTTGGAAACTGGGGTTGTACCACAAAGTATGTGTATGTATGTAATGTGTGTATGCATGTATGTGTGTGCGAGTGTGTTAACAAACTATGCAGTCTCAATTATTAGAATAAGGAATTAATCATTTCTCATACAGCTATAAAAAACTTTAAAAAAAAGAAAAAAAGAAGTGTGTGCGCGCGCGCGCGTGTGTGTGTGTTCATTCTACATAATACATGTTTGAACATTACGTCTTTTGGAACCTACTACAGATAACCTTTGGGTGAGTGACGTACAGTACAGTCCGAGTGTATTAACAGTACCTTTGCTCCACTAAGATGTCCAGCACGTTTTCAGCCAGCCACAGGTTTTTACTCGTGATGTCACCTCCTGAAGAAAGCCACACGTTTACAAAATCAGTCATGTGAGGAATTAACCAAAATAACCGAGTGGTGTGAAAGTGCAAAGGCTTCCTGGCAAAAAACAAACAAACAACAACATACATCTACAGCGCGGACACTGAAGACTCCTTACAATAGCTGTTAAATAAACGTCTCCTCTCCATATTAACAATTACGCACGTTTAAATTTTTTTTTTTTTAAGTACACCTATTATGGTTTTGAAACGTGCCTAATTTTCTTCAAAAGGTCTACATTCATCCGCGGTCAAAAAACACTTTAATGTGTTCATAATTGATACTGCAGCATTATCACAAATGACTCGTTCAATTCTACAGGATTCATTCTAAACTCCTCCTTTCTGCTCTGATTGGTCAGATGTAGAAGTCTGTTGTGATTGGTCTACTGCTTTCTTCGAGTAGCCGATGAAGACCAGAGGTGTGTGTGTGTGTGTGTGTGTGTGTGGGGGGGGGGTGTTTGTTACAAACCTACGCAGGTTTGTACAGGAAGTGAAGTCTGGAATCACAGGCGAATCGTTTCAGCTGTTCAGAATCGATTCCTTCTTTTGGGAGTCGATAACTCCTTTTGTCCTGTGCATTGACTTTCGAAACTTTGCAGATTTTTTACGTTCACAAACAGCTACATACAGAACACACTGCAGTACATGAACGGTAATATTTGGAAAAGCATAATAGGTGCACTTTAATATCTGGTTATGTGTCGTGTCGAGAGCCGTTACTATAGAAACAATAACATTAGAATGGGCGCATTAATATAAACCCGTGATCAGACTTGCAGCAGGACCTACTGTCAGAGATGGTGGTGTTGGAAATTACTCAACACCTTCTGACCAATCAGAATCGAGAATCGGTTACTTGACGAGTACGGAAGTTCGACTGTGTGGAAGTTTGAGGGAATCAGGGTGTAAATGTGAGCGAAGTCAGTGAGCGCGATCGGAACGTACCAGCGATCTGCTTCATGAGGGTCATGAGGACTCCGTCGGCTCCTATGACCCCAGTCTTCACCAGCTCTCTGACCACCCACACCAGCTGTACGCGGAGACGGAAAACACACAATTAAGCAGCATGACCTTGAACTCACCACCACATACTCAGATCAGTCACTATGCAAACCTGCGTGCGACACACTTCCTGCAGTTTGAGGAACTTCTCCATGAGGATTTGGTTAATCTTGATCAGAATCACATTCATGCCGTCACGGTTGACTAGCGTCAGGTCTCTGTAGCACTGCGTGGAGAAGATGACAACGTTACAGAAGAACGGATAAAGTCACAAACTGAAGCGTGAAGTATAACGAGCACGGCCTGTTCTGAAATACGAGTTAAGTTAATGGCGCTGATCAAATTAGAACGCAGAGCACTGTGCTCCATCCTCGATGAAACGAGGTGCATCTCGACATATAACTCATCTACCGTATGATGCAGCAGGATTCAGTACTGTACAAATAATTTTATTTTAAGGAGGCGGGGCCTCCTCTAGCTTAGACAGACAGGCACTAGAGGCCATGCCTCCTTTAGTAGGACTAAAACTGAAGCCACACCTACTTCAATGAGAGGCAGATAAGCACAAAGGTCACATTGTTCTCTGGGACAGACCAGTACATAGGCCACACCCCCTTCATTGAGATTGACAGGCAACAATGACCACGCCTTCTTTACTAGGACTGACAATCACAGAGGCTACGCATCCTTCATTATAATATAGCCAAAGGCCACGCCTCCTTCACTAAGACTTAGTGGAACAGAGGCCACACCTCCTTCACTCAGACTTACAGGAACCGAGGCCACGCCTCCTTCATTAAGACTTAGTGGAACAGAGGACACACCTCCTTCACTAAGACTTACAGGAACAGAGGCCACGCCTCCGTCACTATAACATAGACAGAGGCCACGCCTCTGTCACAGTGACTGACAGGCAATAAGGCCACACCTCCTTCACAGTATCACACCATAGTGAGTCAGCGCTGTACGGGTTCAGCCCTGATCACTTCCCAAATGTTGCCAGGTATGTGCTCTGTTAAATCATAATTGCAACCAACACGTAAATTCCAACGAATTCACACGTGTACGCGTTTGGTGGTGGTGACGTGTGTACGTGTATGTGTGTGTGTGCGTGCGTATGCTGATTCCTTACCCTCTGTGCTTGTGAAGGCTCTGTGAGCAGCAGCGTGAACAAGCCAAGGCACACTTCCTCATGCTGCTGAGGACCTTTACACACCTACACACACAGGCACATTGATACACAAGTTATCAGCAAGAAACAGTTTAGAGACTCAAGAAACAACGTGAAAGGCTGCACGTGATACACAATAAAACGTCAAAGCTACGTCAAAGAGAGTGACCCCGCTCTTTGATTCAGCACACAGTCGGCTAAAGCAACTGTTATAACCACGTTATTAAAAACGACAGATCCTTTTCTCGTTATTACGTGAACGTAGACTCACAGCAGTCATTATAACAGCCAGCATGCGTCTTCATTTACTTTTACTTTCAGGCCAAATCTCAGACTTTTCCCAGTCAGCCATTATTTTCTGATTGGCTCAAGAGGGTATCAAATAACTTCTAGGAGCGTACGCGTGCGACGATGACTAAACACGGCATGCGGTGGCATTTAAAAACCACAAAAGACATCTATTCGTATGGGAGTAAAAAAACAACAACAACAACGAAGACCCAAATGAATCCCATCCAAATGTAAACCTGAGCAGCTGGGGGTTAAGAGTCTTTCCCACGGGGGGGAGGGGGGTTTGAACTCACAACCTCCTGATGAAATATGACACTGGGTGTGTATACATCCCGCCACTCGAATAATAATTTAGCTTGAGATTGCGGTTCTCTTAGGGACATTAGGTTTATTTATTTATTTAATTATTACCTTCGTACACTTCCCAGTCCGTACAGGATTCCGCACATTTCGTTAAAATTATTATTATTATTATTATTATTTAATTGCTTGAATTAAAAAAAGATTTGCGACGCAACTTGCGGTGTTTCGCATGCTTTTTTTCCCCTCCAGGAAAACTACTTGAATTGGCGAAATTTGCGATTCCACGGAATAGTTTTGCACGCTCTTTCGCAGTGATGCTTTAGCTGTACTCGTGATTCGGGCGTCTCGGAAATGAACCACATGAACCAGTGCGACTCTTTAAGCGTCGCGTTTATATGAACCGTTTAGCTGAAACTCATCAGAGCAGAGACTAGCTCCGAGGCGATAGACGTTTCCCCCCCCAATCTTTCAGGGATTTGTTCCTTTTGATTTCCTCTCTCTGTTGTGACCAGCGAAGGGACACTGTGACTTAAATGATTAAAGACATGGTGGGACAGAGAGCTATGCGTTTACTCTGTCTGCGTCAAAAAAAATTCCCAACACGCGTGTCTCAGCTTTTCCGAGTCCACGGCTCTCATCTAGTCAAAAGTCGACGTGCACTACGAAACAACTCTTATCAACTCGGCTTATCGATAATCACTCGTGTTTAAGGACTGGCTGACAATCAATCCCCGCCTCCCCTTCAGCGCTCCCTACAAAGCCACGCCCCCAAAACACATACTTGGGAAAGACTGCTAGGGGAAAGAGGCGGAGCTTTCTGAGTTGACAGGCAGCATGACTGTCCTGACTGGTTGGATGCCCACATCCCACGTTATTTTATTTATTTGTTTGTTTGTTTATTCTAAATATATATATACAAATATTCTCTGGAAGTGTTTCCTCTCACGCCTGGCTTGGTGTGTGTGTGTTGGATCGTTCTGTTCTTGTGCTCCTGGAGTAGATTTAAACGGGAGTGACATCACCGTCTCAAACTCCAGCAGAAATACTCACATGGGCAGTGAGGGCGTCGTTGGCTTCTCGCTCCGACAATCCGTTTGTAATGGAAGTGGTGATGGCCACGCACCTTTCGAACCGCTGAAACACACACACACACTTCAAACTCTCAAATCCGACTGGTCAGGAGGTTTTTGACATAACTGACAACAGCAACTAACTTGCTTCGCTCATATTCAACAATCTTAAATGTAACCGCAAACGGATAAAACTACAGCGCGTCACGTATAAAATGGTCGGCGTCGTACGGAAACGTACGGTTGTACAAGAGCAATAAAACAACGTTTTAGGAAAATGATCAACTCTGGGATGGTAATAGTAGGAGAGAATCCTGTGCCGTGTTTTTCTGGCGCGCTTTGTTAGCGTGCGTGCGGGCGGGCGGCTGAGTGCAAAAGTTTGCGCACCCACACTGGAATGAATAACCACAAGATATTCCACATGCTAGGTTTCACGATGATGAATATCCTTCGTCGTTATAAGCAGCAAAATTAAACAAACAACAACAACAACAACAAAAAAGCCTAGGAAGGTAAACAAAGCGCTATTTCTCAAACTTTTCCTCCGCTCACTCTCTCCGTTTTTTGTGCGTGGTTAGAAGTATTTACAGCCGTCGTTTGCCTTACGAACTGCCTCCGAACTCTTTCATATCTTCTTTCGGGGTGATACTTTCTTTGCCGTCCCGACTCCTAGACGTCGTCCGCCGCCTTTCTCGAGGACCGAGACGGTCCAAACCCGACAGAAATATCTCCCTACACGACCTGATGAACACAGTTCATAACGACACGCTCAGAAACGAGGGCCTGACGTCTGGTGCGAGCCATCCTGCCCAGCAGGTGTTTCCTGAACACGCCCTGCCACTCTGAGGAGCTGAAAAGAACCGTAACGGCTCGAAAAGACAACATCGTTCAGGAGTCCTGTTTCGTGTCGGCACGGCCGGTCGCTGCTCCCTGACGTCCTGTCCCATCCCGTCCCGGTCTGGATTTCAGACGCACGACAAGCCTCCAGTCGTCCCTCAGGTTCCGTACTGACTCGTTGGGCTTGAATCTGTGGATGGCTGGAAATTCTGCATGAAATCTAGCCTTAAAGTTCACATACACACACAGACCTCTCGGGAAAGTTGACGAAATGATCCAGTGACAGTTTCTACAGCTGTTCGTGTTGTTTCTTCACAAGAGACATGTGCAGGGTGTGTGTGTGTACAGTGTGTGTGTGTGGAATAGGGAACACATATGTATAATGTACATACACAATAGGAAATCTTCTCAGGTTAAGCGAAACAAAGGGAGTGAAAGAAGAGGAATGAAAGTAGAGTTGTGTGAGTGAGAAATGTTGGTGTGAAGGCCACGAGTACCTCCTCCAGCTCGTCTTTGGCGTCCAGGCTGGTGGACACCAGCAGGCGGCCCTGCGCTCTCCCCTTGGCCGCTGAGGGCTCCATCGCCTCCCGCGTCGCTTCGCCTCGCCACCGCCGACTTCAGCGGGCTCAAAGGGGGTAAAGCGGCTCGGGGTTCGGGCGCAAACCCCCGTGTTTCTTTTCTTTCTTTGCCTGGTGGATTTTTGGTTTTTTTTTCAACCCAGCTGTCGTTTGCTTATGCACTTATTAGCACTTTCTCCGCCCACACACAAGGTGTTTATAAAGCGAATTCGCCAGCTTTCGCGAGGCCGCTCCGGTGTTTTCTGCCAGTGTCCCGACTACAACGGTCCGACTTCCGCAGGACATACGGCGGCCTAGCGGAAGTAGTCCCTTCACTTGACCGAGAGGCGGGACGAACACGCGAGTCTGACCCAATCGTGCTGGGATGTGCGTTTGAGTGACGCACGAGTTGACCAATCGTCGCAGTTCTTCGGCGCGCCAACCGCGCCCTGTGATTGGCCGACTCTCAAACGGCATTCTTATTGGATCCAGTGTGCACTACGTACGGCGTAGTATCCGTTATTTTACCCCCTATGTAGTATCCCTACGTAGACAACGTAGTGGCATTTGGGATTCGGACATAAAGTTTGTTTTATTTTTGTTTGTATTTTAATTTTATTTAAAAGCTGGCTTTTACTGCGAGTCTTCAAGTACACACGTGGACTTTTAAACACAAGGTCGATTGATTTAGGTTTTTACCACGTAGATGTGTACAACGACAAAAAATAATAGATGTTGGGCGTTTGATCGCAAGAGGGCGCTGTGTTCAGAGGAGACTTTGTTTTTGGTTTGTTCTCTTATGCACGAGAAGAAGAGAAAGAAAGTAACGTGGTGCCGAGCAGCTCGTGACACACATCCGTTACAGTTAAACCCAGGAGGAACGTGTTCAAGTCTTCTTCATCTCTTTCAGTGTTCATTCTGTACATAAGCAGACAGATGTGCAGTGATTAGTTACTGCTCTCGGTTACTGTGACCACTTTCATTTGTATTCTCATATTTTAAATGCAAGGGTAGCTTTGCCTGCATAAAACCAGAGAAATCTTCATGACTCTCTCACCAAGAAACTTCTCTGAACTTAAAGGAGAAATCCACCCTGAACAATGTGCATATTAATCCACCCATCTTCTATAGCGCTTAACCTTCAGGCTCGTGAGGAACCTGGAGCCCATCTCATGGAAAATCGGGGTGGACGGGGTGTATTGGCAACCCTGGACGGGGTGCCAATACATCGCAGGGCACAATCACACACACATTCACACACTTTGGACATGTCAATCAGCCTACCATGCATGTCTTTGGACTGGGGGAGGAAACCGGAGTACCCGGAGGAAACCCATCTTCCAGTATTTCATCCAGTATTCATTTTGAATGCAATTCTGTGTTTTTTCCTCCATCAACGTATGGTTTAATGGTTACCCACAATGCCGTTCAACTGCCAGTAAAGAGAGTGATGCAGCAATGCTTTAGTCCGTCAAGCTATCCAGTTCTCTCACCTCCTCATCTGTATAAACTCCTCAAACAGATTTGCCTGAACACTGAACTTGTAATGAAGTTGTAGTAGTGAGGCCAGCAGGGGGCGCTCACCCTGTGGTCTGTGTGGGGCGTAATGCCCCAGTATAGTGACGGGGACACTATACGGTAAAAACAGCATTGTCTTTTGGATGAGACGATAACCCGGAGTCCGGACTCTCTGTGCTCATTAAAAATCCCAGGTCACATCATAAAAAAGAAGTAGGGGTGTAACCTGGCGAATTCCCCCATTGGCCCTTCTCTATCATGGCCTCCATCTGTAATAATCCCCACCTCTTGGCTACATCACTCTCTCCTCTCCACAAATAGCTGGTGTGTGGTGTATGTTCTGGTGCACTATCGCTGCCGTCACATCATCCAGGATACTACACACTAGTGCTGGTTGAGGAGACCCCCCCTCGCCCCTCCCGTACTATGTAAAGCGCTTTGAGTGTCTAAAAAAGCGCTATATAAAGGTAACTAACTAAAATCATCTTCCAAATCGTCAAACGTTCATGCCAATGCCATCACGCCCATACTCTCGTTAACTAACCGAGTCTTGTATCCTGGGACGTCTCCACTCCATCTAATGCAATATTTCTAATTGATACAATGTTGAACACAGCTGGAAAATGTTGAGCAAGAAAAGAAGCTCAATTGTTTGTACATGCTAACAGAGGAACTTGTTCACTTAGGTTTGTTAAATTTCATTAATATAATTATTATTAAACACCACTGTTAATGTGCCAGCATTAACCACGTCCCCCTGTGACATCGGTGCAACTCTCGGGAATGATGAAAATACAACACCGATCAATAAATTAGCACGAGAATCACTAAACACAACGCAAATATTTCTATGTGACTGTATTGAATGTTTCCGGGTGGACTTTTTCCTATAGCACGTTCGCCTCACACCTCCAGGGTCGGGGGTTCGATTCCCACCGTGGCCCTGTGTATGTGGAGTTTGCATGTTCTCCCCGTTTTGTGGGGGTTTCCTCCGGGTTCTCCGGTGTCCTCCCCCAGTCCAAAGACATGCATGGTAGGCAGATTGGCGTGTCTAAAGTGTCCGTAGTGTATGAATGGGTGTGTGAGTGTGTATGTGATTGTGCCCGTGATGTATTGGCACCCTGTCCAGGGTGTACCCCGCCTTGTGCCCGCTTGTGCTCCCTGGGATAGGCTCCAGGTTCCCCGTGACCCTGAAAAGGAGTAGTAGAAGATGGATGGATGGATAGATTACTTAAGTTTAGTTCAAGTAATAAAAATATATATAAAAAATATTGGGAAAACAATATAAGAGGAGGTGGTTGGTAAATTGTTGCTGTATGGGAACAATATGCAATGGTGGAAACTATCGTATAGTCAAAAATAACACAACATGTACGAGATCACGTTCCCAATTCCTGCGTTTTCAAGACTATAAATTGCAGAGTTTTTGGGTTTTTTTGCCACCTAATAATCATGTAATAATCTTCTAGTCAGGAATTTGTTGTATGTAGATGGATTTACTCTTAAAAAAAAGCAAAAAAAAGATGTTTTGGGTGAAGTAAATAAACTATTAGAGAAGCCCAGTGTTTGTTGTTTTTTTTGCTATGTCGGTCCTGTTTCAATTCATGACCGCACATACCACACTTTCATTATCGCATGTTGTTGCCATCTGGCAAAAATGACACTTTACCATTTAAAAGAACGCACAAAATATATCGCCTTGTTGAAATGACAACAAATAAATGTGAACTTATCTCAGACAATGTATCAACTTTTTTTTTAATCCCCTTTAAGTAGTTTTGCCTAAATATTGAAAAATATATAAACTTTTTTGCGAGCCCTCCGGTGATGACCTTCACCGTGCCATGTGACTGCAGAAAAGGAAGTGCAAACAGCACTTCCTGGTCATGTGATATTTACTTTTTTGTTGTTATTTTCAAGTTGGAAATAGATGAATTGTTGCTAGATGGCAACACCCTGCTGTAAAGGGTTCATTCTTAAAGAACGTCCCTTCATTTCTGAATGCTTAAATATATGCCTACATACACAAAAATAACAACAAAAATAATAATATATCAACAAATACTCCACTTACCTCATAGGTAATTAATAACAAGACTTGTTTGGTGGCCCATTTTTCCTCATGTAGCTAATAACAGACGCTCCAACCACAAGTTTCCAAAATGACCAGACACGTCTAGTCGAGCTGCTGTATAAATCAAGCGATTCGGAGATCAAACAGTTATGCAGTGTTCAAATTTTTTTTCGGTTCGGTTTTACATAGTACAAAAATAGCATCACATAACATCCATTAACCCTGTAATATTACACACTTTACACTTCCGAGTGTTGTGTTACACATGTGTTACACAATTATATGTAAGACTCTAGTATTTACAGTTTATTATTGTTGTTGTTGTTATATATATATATATATATATATATATATATGTGTGTGTGTGTGTGTGTGTGTGTGTGTGTGTGTTTTGTTACAAAAGCCCAGTCACAACATAACGTATATGAACACTCATAGTAATATATTTCTAACATGTTTTAAGATTCTCTTTATCTCCCACTTTTCCCAAAGCACAATTCGGAGACAATAGAAACGAACGCAAGATAGAAGCCCTTCCTAAAAAGAGAAAAACAGAGAGAGAGAGAGAGAGAGAGAGAGACAAAAAACAAAAAAAACCCACTGAGCTGCACTTTTAATATATCACATTATAAAACAAAAGTCTTTACCACATGAATTCAGCTTACTGTGATGTGTTCATGGAGTCTGAGCGTTACAGTATGATTACAAGTTCAGGATTTGGCAAAAATGTTTGTTGAACACTTTTCTACATACACACACTTTTCAAAAGGAACTACAGGTGTGCGAGCACTCGAGCTGGTCTTCTACAACCAGCGTGTGTATGTGAGTCCATGAGCTGGCACGTGGATGTTCTGTTCTGTTCAGTTCTGTTCTGTCCAGGCTTTCGCAACAACGTCCGCAGGAGAGATGATCGCGGGTAGCGTCTTGCACAGCAGGTCTTGTCTGCGTTCTCAGTTCGAGCTGTTTTAGGTTTTCATTCTGAACGGTTTAACATGTTTCGTCAGTGACCTACATTCAAAGATGCAACGACAAAACCCGCAGGCACGTGCCGATATCGAGTGTCGCGATAACTCCAAAAGCTTTCGGTCGCAATTTACACCGTTACCGTCGGCGTAATATTCCCGATGAATTTTCAGCAGCACGTTAAATCATGCAGATACAAGACAAGGGCTTCACTTAATGTTCTCGTTAAACATCAGAATGGGGGAAGAAAGTGATCTCAATGACTTTGGTGTTGCTGTTGGTGCTGATCAACCTGGATTTTCACACAAAACGGTCTCTAGAGTCTCTCGAATGGTGCGAAAAACAAAAAACAAAACATCCCGTGAGAGGCGGGTCTTATCGATGAGCGAGATCAGAGGCGAACGACTAGACTGGTTGGAGCCGACAGGAAGGCTACAGTAACTCAAATAAGCAATCGTTACGACCGCGTTGAGCAGAAATGCATCTCAGAACGAACGACACGTCAATGAGGTGGATGAGCTACACACGGCATCCAGTTCCACTCCTGTCATTCAAGAACAGAAATCTGAGGCTACAGTGGGCACACGCTCACCCAAACTCGACCCAAAGACTGGAGACACGCTGAAAAGTATATATTTAAAAAAATAGATATTTTACGTAATTCATATGGGCTCATTATTATTATTATTATTAATATATTTTAATAGAAAGACAATCTTTCATAGAACACTAAACTGGTGACTAGAATTATGGGATTGCTCCCATGTGATGCTCCTTTAAATCCGACCAAATTAGACCGATTAATGCTGCTCAATATTTCAATAGCATGATAATATATATATATATATATATATATATAAAACGTGACATTGCAGAAACCCTTGACAAGCTTAAAGATCTAAAAAAGTTTACTACATCGCTTTGGACAAATAGAGTTAAGTATTTTTTAAAGCACGGTTGTCAAAACTCTATTCATGTTTATTTTTATGCACATTCAAATACGGTCAAATTACAGAACTACTTTTTTTATTTTTATTTATTTTTTTTTTTATGCTGCACATTCAGATATGACCAGATAAGCTCGCCTTGGTCTTGTGAGAACCCTCCACGGATGACTGACTTTCCTCCGTATACGGTACAATATTTCGGCATGTTTATATCAATGTTGTATATGTTAAATATCATGATGTCATGATTATTGGCACGTGCCCACGTAATACAGATAATTCACAAGCACTTGTGGCAAGTATGGAAAACAGGAAAACACACAGGTCAGTCTACTTGAACTGAACTAAGGGGCATTTAATAGGAAAATGAACACTTTTAACACATTAAGGGGGTGCACTTTTCCAAACTCTATCACAATATAATATATTATGATACAGGACCATCCCCTAAACACCAGTTTGTCTCCATCTTTTCACAAATTCGAGCTAAAAATTAAAAAAGAATAAAATGAAATAAAAAAGACGTGTGACTTCACCACTAGATGGTGCTGTCCTTCTGCTTGGATTTGTTAGTCCTTTATATCAGCCTTCCATCCCTGGTGCTGATTTTCTGTTTATTTTACCCCAACCCTGCCTGAAAAGGAATTTCCGGGACATCACTTCCTCATACCCGTGCATCTCCACCCTGCAGTTCCATCCCCGTGGTTCTCTCTCTCGTCAAGGCTGTTTGTGCCTCTAAACTGTTCTGCTACATGATCGTATATATATATATATATTTCTCTACTCGTGCGTCCTCCTGTGTGCCGCGCAGGCGATCTGGTCAAGCGTGCTCGGCCGTGCTCTCTCCCAGGAGCCAGTAGGTCCTCATCCTTCCTTTGCCCTTCATTTCTACATCTCCTCTCAGCTCCAGCTGGAAGCAGTTTAACTCTTGCAGCACCGATCGCGTCGCCTCCGACACATGGATTTTTAGTGCTGACAGAAGAACAGACAACACTGACATTAGCATGATACATGGTAAACGTGCGCACAGGTGAATCTGCAAGGGTGTATATTATAAGGACCACATCACAGTCCCTTCAGGATTTCACTTTATTTTGAATGCAAAATCAAGAAATCCTAAATCTTGGAAAAAAGCTCCAGTTTCCAGCGCTGATACTGGAGACTCCTTCCAAAAAAACGTCACGTAAACGTCCCCTCATGGAAATCGTCACCATATCAGCAATTACATATCTCCGTGAAGCGGCCCCCGTACAGCTCCCAGCGTGAGCTGTTACTACAGAAACAATAACGTCTTACCTTCCCCATTTGACTCCATGCGTGAAGCTGTGTTAACCGTGTCACCGAACAAACAATACCTTGGCATCTTTAGTCCAACGACCCCAGCACACACAGGACCTGTCAATACATACAAACACACAATCTAGTCAATTTCCACAATCATTACTAGATTTGAAATATCCAGGCTGTTACAGAAGCTTTGGGAGAGGTTTTCTACTTTTTACTTTTTGACCTCTGACCCCATGCCCTCACCTGTGTGAATGCCGATGCGCAGGCGGAGCTGCTGATCAGGTCGATGGCGGATCATGAAGGTGTGCACGGCTTTGAGGAGGGCCAGAGACATACGGGCGATTTCCTGTGCATGCAGGTTCCCATTCCTGACAGGAAGTCCTGATACGACCATGTACGCATCACCAATGGTCTCTACCTGGAGGCACCACACGCACACACACACAAAGACACACACATACATTTGCATACGAGTGCTCCTACAGCAAGACATCAACACCTTTACATCATCACACCGTTGGCCCCGCCCACTGGCGCTCAGTCGCTGAAAAATGGTCCCGCACTTATTATGCCAGAGGTTGCTGATAATTAATTCACAGGCAAGGATGTTAGCCAATCATAGCAGTGTGTGGGTCCATCGCTATCGTTTCAGTCAGAGGGACAGAGACAGGGTGGAAAAGGGTCATAAATGACAACATTTTGTATGAGTTTTGTTCAAAAAACTTCACGAATATTATAATTACATTATTATAATGTCATGACCCCTATAATATCTTAGCATGGACCTTCCATTGACAATTATTAATCTAGCTAATTCTTAACCTTACCTTAACCTCAGTAACAAAAGCAAACATTTAGCCTCTTTTAGCATTTTTGAATGAAAACAGCATTTTTTGGGTAAAAAACCAAACAAACAAATAAATAAACAACAACAAAAAACAAAGCAGTTTTCTCATGGGGACCAGCTAAATGTCCCCACAAGGTCAAACCGGTCAGATATGCCTATCTTTGTGGGGACATTCGGTCCCCACCAAAATACACAAGCATGAATAAAGACACACACACACACACACACACACACACATCTACCATAATTACAAAAACTAATTGAGTCCAAATATCTGAACTTACAGTTTAACAAGGTCCAAAAGTCCAGAAGCTAATAAGTTACTAAACTAATGTCATTTTAAGTAATTATATCCTTCACACAATTCTATCATTTATCATTAATATGAATACATATATATATATATATAAAAGAGATAGAAATCACATTAGGAGCATGTATCTTATATGTCTAATTTGAATAAAACACACCGAGTCTAAACAATAATTAAAAATGAAAGCAGGTCAGTAAATATATCTGGGTTATATCAGAGAATATCAAATTCAGCTACAAATATTTGTCTCAAATAACAGAATGTTATTAACTTTTATCATCATCTTTTTTTTTCAAAAATGATAATTGGTAGCAGACCCACAGTTTCGAACCCTTACAGTATGCATCTGTAGTTTATTACCTTGTAAACGTCAAAGTTGTCAATGATGGCGTCGAAGCAGGTGTACAGGTCGTTCAGAAAAGTCACCACCTGCGGAAACATTAGCCCGTGTGTGAAGGCTGTAACTCAGACATGATGTACGGATCAGATATGTACACGAATATGTTCACCTGCATAGGCGTGCTCTCTGCAGACAGAGCTGTGAAGCCCACTATATCGCTGAAGTAAATAGTGACCGAGTCGAAGGCTTCGGCCTGCACCGTCTCTCCTTTTTTCAGCTGCTCCGCCACCGAGCTGCATCGCACAGAAAGAGGCGTTTTAACCCCATTAGTGACCTCACACGCACAATGTCCACAGAGAAAGCAGAGCGAAAGGCTTGGTGTGGATAAAGCCAGTGAGGATCGCACTCACTGAGGCAGGATCTGATAGAGCAGTGCTTCAGCTTTGCGTTTCTCCTCGTGATATGCCTGTGTCCTCTCTTCCACCAGCTCCTCCAGGTTATTCGCGTACTGCTCCATGCGCGAGAGCAGATTATCCAGGATGTTGCGGCCATAGCCTCTGCAGGGAGCGACAGATAAAAGCGAACCCACCAGTCTATTGTTTTCCGTAGTCTATCGTTTGCTGTACTTGCTGCTCATTATATATTTGTCCACACATCTATATATTCGGTTATGTTCTGTTAGGTGTATGCCAATATTTATAATCAATATGTGATCTTCAATTATTTAGAATGAAATTCTCAGTGAACTTGGTTGAATTAGTTCTTGAGTTCCTTCTTTCCAAATGTTTTCTCTTTGGTGAATGGGTCTCTATGTTACCCACAGTGCTACATGCCTACCTGCTGATTTAAACTGGAATTTAGTTCAGGGATTAAAGACATCGTTTCCACATAACTAGAGCGAGGCAGTGGCGCTCCTCTCATGTCTACTGGACACTGGAGACTTTAGATTATGTGGAGCATCTGAATTCAAGTCCTGTTGACTTCCATAGCTGTTACTATAGAAATGCTAAAGTATGATAAAGTAGAATGAGTGTATTAATGTAAACCTGTGATTCCCCTTACTACTGAACTACTGTTACTACTGAACTACTGTTACTACTGAACTACTGTTACTACTGTTATTACTGAACTACTGCCACTACTGTTACTACTGAACTACTGTCACTACTGTTACTACTGAACTACTGGCACTACTGAACTACTGTTACTACTGAACTACTGTCACTACTGTTATTACTGAACTACTGCCACTACTGTTACTACTGAACTACTGTTACTACTGAACTACTGTTACTACTGTTATTACTGAACTACTGCCACTACTGTTACTACTGAACTACTGTTACTACTGAACTACTGTCACTACTGTTACTACTGAACTACTGGCACTACTGAACTACTGTTACTACTGAACTACTGTCACTACTGTTACTACTTTACTACTGTTACTACTGAACTTCTGTTACTACTGAACTACTGTTACTACTGAACTACTGTCACTACTGTTACCACTGAACTACTGTCACTACTGTTACTACTGAAGTACTGTCACAACTGCTACTACTGATCTACTGTTACTACTGAACTACGGTTACTACTGAACTACGGTTACTACTGAACTACTGTCACTACTGTTACTACTGAACTACTGTCACTACTGTAACTACTGAACTACTGTCACTACTGAACTACTGTCACTACTGTTACTACTGAACTACTGTTACTACTGTTACTACTGAACTACTGTCACTACTGAACTACTGTTACTACTGAACTACTGTCACTACTGTTACTACTGAACTACTGTCACTACTGTTACTACTGAACTACTGTCACTACTGTTACTACTGAAGTACTGTCACAACTGCTACTACTGATCTACTGTTACTACTGAACTATGGTTACTACTGAACTATGGTTACTACTGAACTACTGTCACTACTGTTACTACTGAACTACTGTCACTACTGTAACTACTGAACTACTGTCACTACTGAACTACTGTCACTACTGTTACTACTGAACTACTGTCACTACTGAACTACTGTTACTACTGAACTACTGTCACTACTGTTACTACTGAACTACTGTTACTACTGAACTACTGTCACTACTGAACTACTGTTACTACTGAACTACTGTCACTACTGTTACTACTGAATTACTGTCACTACTGTTACTACTGAACTACCGTCACTACTGAATCACTACTGTTACTACTGAACTACTGTCACTACTGAACTACTGTCCCTACTGAATCACTACTGTTACTACAGAACTACTGTCACTACTGAACTACTGTCCCTACTGAATCACTACTGTTACTACAGAACTACTGTCACTACTGAACTACTGTCCCTACTGAATCACTACTGTTACTACTGAACTACCGTCACTACTGAACTACTGTCACTACTGTCACTACTGAACTACTGTCACAACTGTTACTACTGAACTACTGTTACTACTGAACTACTGTTACTACTGAACTACTGTCACTACTGTTACTACTGAACTACTGTTACTACTGAACTACTGTCACTACTGAACTACTGTCACTACTGTTACTACTGAATTACTGTCACTACTGAACTACTGTCACTACTGAACTACTGTCACTACTGTTACTACTGAACTACTGTCACTACTGTTACTACTGAATTACTGTTACTACTGAACTACTGTTACTACTGAACTACTGTCACTACTGTTACTACTGAACTACTGTCACTACTGTTACTACTGAATTACTGTCACTACTGTCACTACTGAACTACTGTCCCTACTGAATCACTACTGTTACTACTGAACTACTGTCACTACTGAACTACTGTTACTACTGTCACTACTGTTACTACTGAACTACTGTCACTACTGTTACTACTGAATTACTGTCACTACTGTTACTACTGAACTACTGTCACTACTGAACTACTGTCCCTACTGAATCACTACTGTTACTACTGAACTACTGTCACTACTGAACTACTGTCCCTACTGAATCACTACTGTCACTACTGAACTACCGTCACTACTGAACTACTGTTACTACTGAACTACTGTCACTACTGAACTACTGTTACTACTGAACTACTGTCACTACTGTTACTACTGAACTACTGTTACTACTGAACTACTGTCACTACTGAACTACTGTTACTACTGAACTACTGTCACTACTGTTACTACTGAATTACTGTCACTACTGTTACTACTGAACTACCGTCACTACTGAATCACTACTGTTACTACTGAACTACTGTCACTACTGAACTACTGTCCCTACTGAATCACTACTGTTACTACAGAACTACTGTCACTACTGAACTACTGTCCCTACTGAATCACTACTGTTACTACAGAACTACTGTCACTACTGAACTACTGTCCCTACTGAATCACTACTGTTACTACTGAACTACCGTCACTACTGAACTACTGTCACTACTGTCACTACTGAACTACTGTCACAACTGTTACTACTGAACTACTGAACTACTGTTACTACTGAACTACTGTTACTACTGAACTACTGTCACTACTGTTACTACTGAACTACTGTTACTACTGAACTACTGTCACTACTGAACTACTGTCACTACTGTTACTACTGAATTACTGTCACTACTGAACTACTGTCACTACTGAACTACTGTCACTACTGTTACTACTGAACTACTGTCACTACTGTTACTACTGAATTACTGTTACTACTGAACTACTGTTACTACTGAACTACTGTCACTACTGTTACTACTGAACTACTGTCACTACTGTTACTACTGAATTACTGTCACTACTGTCACTACTGAACTACTGTCCCTACTGAATCACTACTGTTACTACTGAACTACTGTCACTACTGAACTACTGTTACTACTGTCACTACTGTTACTACTGAACTACTGTCACTACTGTTACTACTGAATTACTGTCACTACTGTTACTACTGAACTACTGTCACTACTGAACTACTGTCCCTACTGAATCACTACTGTCACTACTGAACTACTGTCCCTACTGAATCACTACTGTTACTACTGAACTACCGTCACTACTGAACTACTGTTACTACTGAACTACTGTCACTACTGAACTACTGTCCCTACTGAACTACTGTTACTACTGAACTACTGTCACTACTGTTACTACTGAACTACTGTTACTACTGAACTACTGTCACTACTGTTACTACTGAACTACTGTCACTACTGAACTACTGTCCCTACTTAATCACTACTGTTACTACTGAACTACTGTCACTACTGAATCACTACTGTTACTACTGAACTACCGTCACTACTGAACTACTGTCACTACTGAATCACTACTGTTACTACTGAACTACTGTCACTACTGAACTACTGTTACTACTGTTACTACTGAACTACTGTTACTACTGAACTACTGTCACTACTGAACTACTGTTACTACTGAACTACTGTTACTACTGAACTACTGTCACTACTGTTACTACTGAACTACTGTTACTACTGAACTACTGTTACTACTGAACTACTGTCACTACTGTTACTACTGAACTACTGTTACTACTGAATTACTGTCACTACTGAATTACCATCACTACTGAACTACTGTCACTACTGAATCACTACTGTTACTACTGAACTACTGTCACTACTGAATTACTGTCACTACTGAATCACTACTGTCACTACTGAACTACCGTCACAACTGAACTACTGTCACTACTGAACTACTGTCACAACTGGTACTACTGAACTACAGTTACTACTGAACTACTGTCACTACTGTTACTACTGAACTACTGTCACTACTGTTACTACTGAAGTACTGTCACAACTGCTACTACTGATCTACTGTTACTACTGAACTACTGTCACTACTGAACTACTGTTACTACTGAACTACTGTTACTACTGTCACTACTGTTACTACTGTTACTACTGAAGTACTGTCACAACTGGTACTACTGAACTACTGTTACTACTGAACTACTGTCACTACTGTTACTACTGAACTACTGTCACTACTGTTACTACTGAAGTACTGTCACAACTGCTACTACTGATCTACTGTTACTACTGAACTACTGTCACTACTGAACTACTGTTACTACTGAACTACTGTCACTACTGTTACTACTGAACTACTGTTACTACTGAACTACTGTCACTACTGTTACTGCTGAACTACTGTCACAACTGGTACTACTGAACTGGTACTACTGAACTACTGTCACTACTGAACTACTCTTAATAGTGCTTCTGCTGAACTACTGTCACTACTGTTACTACTGTCACTACTGTTACTACTAAACTACTGTCATTACAGAACTATGCCACTACCATCACTACTCTTACTAGTGCTTCTACTGAACTACAGTTACTGCTGTTACTACTGTCACTACTGTCATTCCGAGCATCAGTAACAACTATGGGTGAGTTGTAATGGGTTAAAGTCAAAGAAGGATTCATGCCAGTTCAGCGTAGGCTAAAAAGAGAGGCCGGTTTAATGTTCAGGGCATCTTATAGAAGGCACTTGTTTAAGCTAAATATTACAGGCTGGTTTTCAAAGCAAAGCCACGTCAACATTGATCATTTATTTAACACGCATTGGCCACCTGTTGTGTTTGCGTAGCATCACTTTGATCTGGTTAAAATCAGGCCTGTCGCTATGTTCCTCTGCCCAGCAGCGCTGCATCAGCTGACCCAGCTCTTCACTGTGGCTCTGAGTGCACAGCAGGGGGCGCAGATACGGCCATCGTCCGTCTGTCACGCGCTCCACGATCTCTGATAGACAAATAAGATGAGAGATAGCGAGAGAAAGGGACAAATCAGTTCACGTTACACGGCCAGTCAAAATCGCGCTTGAATTAATATACTAGAGATTATTAGCACACAATTATGTACAATTCAGAGACACGATCATTTACTATTAGTCCTTTTGCGCTGCAATAATAGCATGACGGTGAATTTTAATCGAGCCATGCAGAATGACTTTTAAAATAATTTACACAAAAGCACTTGTGCGAGAAGTATCTGTGAATCAGCTACATCAGCACTCTTTGAATCTGTAAAGGGATGAGGTGGCGGTTTTATAGACATTAAAATAAAATAATAAAGGATAAAGTGGCACTGCAGGCTTTGCTGAAGAGTTTTCGGGATTTCTTGATGCAGGACCACAGCTATCACAGCTACTTTTTTTTTTTTTTTTTTTACACCTAGAGCTATACCTAAAGCTAATTTAACCCTGTAAACTTCACAGTCCTGATCTAATCCTACAAAATCCAAGCTGTCATAACGTCCCCCAAATTCTCTATTAGAACCACATGGCGGTGGGTTTGTAAAGCTATTTAAACAGTTTAACAGTTTAAAAACATTCTCCATTATATACACTACATGGTGAAAAGTTTGTGGACCCCCTAACCATTACACCCATACGTGCTTGTTGAACATCTCATTCCAGATTTAGTTCCTCTCTTCACTGTTATAATAAGCTCAACTCTGCTGGGAAGGCTTTTGTTACAACCCGCTAGTTGTGGGATGGGAAGTTTTTTTGTGTGTGCTGTGCCCTATTTTGTGTGCAGGTCCGATCTCCCGCCTAGAGTTTCCAGCCTGCCCTAGCCTGCCTTGCTCCCGCCTCCCAGGATGACATCACTGAGCGGCGGCCATATATGAAGAGGAAGAAAAGTGAGAATGGTGTGGGATGTTGGAGGTGGTTATGTGTGATTTGTTGCTAGGAGATTGTTTGGTTTGTGTTGTTTGCCCTTTCTATATTCACAATTCTATATTCTATATTGACAATTCTATATTCTGACTGCTGTTCTGGGTTTCGACTCTGGGATTTTTGGTAGTTCCTGTATCTGGTTGTGTATATTCTTCACCAGTGTATACACGATCACTTGGTTCACTGGCGGTTGGGGTGCGGCTGCCATTTCTTTTGGGAGAGGGTCCCTTTGTCTCTGTTTTTGGCTTAGGGAGTTAGGGAAGTATTTGTATTTTCTTTGTTATTTTCTTTTTAGGTGAGCTAGCTACCTAACAATAGAATCCTTTTGTTTATTATTTTGGCCTTGGCCCACCCTGAAGTTATGCCTGGTTTGGTTCTTTGTAGAGTTGTAGGTATATAATTCTGTGTTTTACAATTTACCACAACTTTGTTTCGAATAACCTTGTTGTGTTATTCCTGACTCCCTCAGATTCCATTGAATCCCGAGCTGGTTACTCTGTGCGGCCTAACCTTGACTGGGCCGTAACACTTTCCACTAGATTTTGTGGGGATTTGTGTTCATTCATCTACAAGAGCGTTAGTGAGGATGAGATCAGGTTCTGATGTTGGGATGATTATGAGAGTCCAGTTCCAGTTCATCCCAAAGGTGTTCAGTGGGGTTGAGGTCAGGGCTCTGTGCAGGACACTCGAGTTCTTCCAGTCCAACCTTAACACACCGTGTCTTCATGGAGCTCGCTTTGTGCACAAGGGCATCGTCATGCTGGAACAGGTTTAGTTTCAGTGAAGTGCTACATTATACAAAGACGTTCTCTACAACTGTGCACCTCCAACTTTGTGGTGAAGACCCACACGATGGTCACCTGATGGTCAGGTGTCCACAAAGGTAAAGGTAAAATCATTCCTGGGAAAAGATCAGGATCAGGTCATGTGTGAACAAAAGCTGATGCATTACAGGGAATGAGGATGAGTAAGATGCTGAAATGTACATTCCACCAAATACATTATGTGTGCGTGTTTGGATGAGGATGAAGAACAGCGTGTGGGATTCTTAATATTTGGCTGAATTATTGCCCCTCTGATGCGTTTTGCTGGAATAGTACACACAACGAGCCAACAATCTCTATACCGCCTCAAGTGGACACAAGAAGCAGGAGTTTACTGTCGGTGTCCTTATCGCTGTTTCACCTCATGTTCTGAAGCATTTTATCAGCCGACAGCGTTTCCGTCTCACGTCTTCGCGCCACTCTAAACGTCTCGCCGTTTTCATTACGTTTCCTTTGGCATTAGGTTATTGCTGCCTCTCATCTATACACCACTTGGATCTGTTCCAGAACTGTCACTTTCCCTCTGTCTTTCTTTATAGAGTGTGTGTGTGCCAGAGCCAGATTTCCCAAGCACAGTCTGTGCTGGTAGACCCAATGTTGCTGACAGCGGATGAATAAATTAAGTGAATGCTCATTAGCAAACAGCGTTCGCACACGCACACACCACACACACACACACACACACACACGATGTGGATGAGGGCATTATAGAGGTGAGATAAGACTAAGGTCACACAGAAAGAGGAACACGATGAGGCATGCTGCTGTATTTAGCTGTCTATTAACTCTTAATAGTGTCATATCAGAGTATGCAATGACACACACACACACAGAGCAAAAACGAAAACACACGTTTTTGTAAAGCATGCATTGTTCTGCCTGTCACGTTCCCTTCTTGAATGCCGAACAAAAAGAAACCGCTCGTGTGGATTTTCCAACAGGCATGCTGTTCTCCCGTGTGAGTGTGTGTGTGTGTGTGTGTCTGGGTGTGAGTGTGTGCGTGTATGTCTGACCTTTAGGGCTGAGTGTAGGGCCGTCCAGGTAGAAAACTCCCTTGAGGAGAGCCAGTTCCTGCAGGATAATGCCGAAACTGTACACGTCTCCCTTCTGAGTGCCACACGCTGGTCTGTTCTCTGCACGCAGCAGCTCTGGAGCTGTCCACAGCTTACCTACACACACACACACACACACACACACACACGGAGATAAAATTGTTAATGCAGCTAATTAATATACTACACTACACCTAAATCTAACCCTGACCTTAACCTCAGTAACCAAAACAAACACTTCAGACTCTTTTAGTTTATGAATTTTTTAAAAAACATAAAAGCAGTCATCCTTGTGGGGACCGTCCAAATGTCCCCACAAGGTCAGATATTCCTAATACTTGTGGAAACATTTTGATCCTGACCGAGATCCCCACTGGGCCTCATTTATCAAGCCGGCTATGAACAGATTTATTCGTAAGAGCTTTTACACGAGAAAATTTGTGATTCCTGTGTGTACATTTACAAGACGAGTTATTTGGATTCAAATCATATCATTCGCATGCATTGGTGCACTTTTACATACAGTTTATACTGTCAAGTGCGTTGTAAAAACACACGCTCATGTCCGTTCACTAGGTCAGGGACTAGCGAGCTGTATTTCAATGACATTCAATGAAGTCATTTTATATGAATGGCTTTAATTAAAACATGTATCCATCCGTTTTCCATAACGCTTATCCTACACAGCGTAACAGGTGGAGCCCGGAACGTACCCCAGGGAACTCGGGGCACAAGGCGGGGGACACCCTGGACGGGGTCCCAACCCATACCACAGGGCACAATCCTACACTACACACAAACCTGACTTTAAACCAAACCTAACATGTATTTTTGCAGTATACTACCAGCTCTCTTAGTCTTACATATCAAAGCTACACGTCTACCTTCGGATCTGCAAAACACCTTTTTCACTATCTATCATTATGTGTTCGCTCAGTCACATGACCTCCTGCAGATTTTCACTCATTGGTGCTTTCTCACGTGCGTAGTAAGCGTATGTGTCCTCGGGGCTGTTCTCATTGCGGAAGCTGGCCAGCCCGTAGTCTGTGATCTTCAGCACGAAGCGGCTGTCCACCACGCAGTTGGAGGACTTCAGGCTGCCATGGGAGACGATCACGCTGTTATGGAGGAATGACATGCCCTTTGTGGAGAAGAGAACATATTTTATTATTATTATTATTATTATTATTATTATTATTATTATTCGTGCAAAATGCATCAAATCTGAAAAGTCCTGCTCTAATCACCCCTTATGAATATTTCACATGACAGACCGCTCAGTAGACGGTGTCTGTCATGCAGGCGCGTGTAATTTGCACCTCACCACTCATGAACCACTTGAATTATTTACATGAATCATTTTTCATGACTAGTTCCCTGATGAATGATCATACTGCATTATTAATGCTATAAGTAATAATTAAGGCTCACAGTAACTGTTGGGACTTTATCACCATCTGGGCAATTTAAAGAATATTGTTGAATTCTCTACTGAGGCCAAGCCTCCTGTTCCTACTTCCTGCATTTTCTGCACCTTTCCTACTTCCTGTTTTCTTACCACTTGAAGCCTTCCCTCGTTGCCCCTTGTCATTATCTCGACTTGTTTTGTTGCCATCTTGTTAATCGGTATATACTGCTAGTTCAAAGATTTTGAACATGTCCATTACTGGCAAGTAAATAAGGCAAAAAATTACGTTCGACCAAAACTCGTAGCTCAGAATTTCCGAACTTTAGCTAGGTAAAAAACAAAGAAAATGCCCCCATCGGCACGTAATTCATACTCGGAAATTTGAGAGGGTCTACTCGACCCTGACGTCATGTCAACAAGCCATCAACAGTAAACACATCACGTCACGACTTTAAATTACTTTATAGCGGTATACAGTGAGGGAAAAAAGTATTTGATCCCCTGCTGATTTTGTACGTTTGCCCACTGACAAAGAAATGATCAGTCTATAATTTTAATGGTAGATTTATTTGAACAGTGAGAGACAGAATAACAACAAAACAAATCCATGAAGAGCTCCATTTTGGTCTCATCTGACCACCAGAGGACAACTGGGTGAAAGTGTTGTGGTCAGATGAGACCAAAATGGAGCTCTTTGGCATCAACTCGCTGTGTTTGGAGGAGGAGGAATGCTGCCTATGACCCCAAGAACACCATCCCCACGGTCAAACATGGAGGTGGAAACATTATGCTTTGGGGGTGTTTTTCTGCTAAGGGGACCAGACAACTTCACCGCATCAAAGGGACGATGGACGGGGACATGTACCGTCAAATCTTGGGTGAGAACCTCCTTCCCTCAGGCAGGGCATTGAAAATGAAAAGTAATTACTAAGTCATTACCAAGTACTAAGTCAAACATACAAAATCAGCAGGGGATCAAATACTTTTTTCCCTCACTGTATAGCGTTTGCTACTATTTGCGGTTTAAGTTGGGGGGCTACCAGGGAGGGGGGCGGGGTCCTAGTGTACGTGATTAGAGTGATACAGATCGGGCTTTTCTAGTTACAGCTAGTTTCTCCTTCCAGTAAAATCTCAATTCACCTATTAAACGTATTTCTTACTAAAATATTCAAAGTCTAGAGTAAATGTATGAATAAATATGATTAAGCCCATTCCTTGAAGTTCAACCAAACTCTGGCAGTGTATACAGGGAGGGATTTTTTTTTTTTTTTAGTAAAACCATGTTTCCTAGTGTTTCCTCTTCATGCGTTCTTTCATGTTTCCCCTTTCCAGCTTCCTGAGTTTCTCCTGTTTCTAGTACCCTTGTTTTTAATTCCCATGAAAACTATGTTAAGTTTTTGCTCTTCGCCTGGGTTTTGGATTAACGACAATGCGTATTGGTGCTTTAAATCCTGCTGCTTTGACAGAGTCTCCTCACACCTGACCTCACATGTATGACACGTGGATATATGGGCCGTATCTGGACTTTACAATGGTCAGAATATATATCAAATTCTGCTCCAAGATACCAACTCTACTGCCACAGCGTCCATGGGGAGAAAAGGTAAATGAATCACATGAATATGAATCACATGAAATGAATGACATGTAAATGAATCACATGCATGAATATGAATCACATGAAAATGTAAATGAATCACATGAATATGAATCATGTGTAAATGAATTACATGTAAATGAATCATATGAAAATGAATAAATAAACAAAGGCAAAAAAAAAAAAAAGGTTGAGCGCTACCATGTGTGTACATGTCCTGTCACAAAATGCGGTGAAAACTCCCACACAACGTTAATAGTGTGATTACGGTGTGTACATGTCTGTAACGCACCTCGATAATGCGACTAAAACAGGAACACTCCACACGTCTTAACTCCATTTGTGTTTACATCGAGTATGACTTTAGTTACATTATCATCAATAATCTCTGTTTACATGCTACTTTCTTAATCGGAGTATCGTCTTAATCGGATTATTGTTGTTCATGTAAACGTACTGAATGAGACATCATGATGCATAGTATTTCACTTCCCTCCCTTGAGGTCTCTCGTTCTCAAAATAACTCAAGATCAACGATAGATAATAACATAAACAATATAGTGTAATGAACTCACTTTGACAATGTCATTGATCAGAGAATACCGGAACATCCAGTCCAGTGTAATACTCTCAAGCTCCATGAGGTCCTGTAGGGTACACACACACACACACACAAACCACTTTAATTATAGCTGGACCCACATTGAACGTACTAACAGGGTAGGTTATATGAAGGACAAAGTTAAATGGGATTCACACACACACACACACACACACACACACACACACAGACATTTCACATCAATTCCTCTCCCACAAGCTCTATAATCAGATATGTTTTACTGGAACTAGTCTTATAATGTATATTTGTACTGTTGTGTGTGAGTGTATAGATAAACGGTGTGTATCCTGACCTGTAAGCTGCCCCTTGGGCAGTACTCAGTGAGGATACAGATGTTTGTGGCATCTATGCAGGCGCCAATAAATCTTGTCAGGTGTTCATTCTGAACATCACGCATCTGTGAGTACAGGAGAGAAGATCAATCCCTCCTCAGCACGACTCTGTGTCCCGGACCTCCATCCTCTCGCAGAACGTCACATATAATAATATACGGCAAAAGTCCCTCAGCAGAGGGGGGCAGTAAAGGCACACTTACATGCTTGAGTTCAAACAGCACTATCCTGGTAAGCTCGATGCGCTTCTTGTTTATATACTTAATGGCTGTTATGTTTCCCTGCAGACAGAGAAAAAAAAAACAAACAATATTAGGTTTTCTCTCAGTTGAAACCCGTACCTCATATTCCCTGAACTATACAATTACTATATTGCCATAACCTTTTTATGACTGAAACAAATGAAGAATGAATACACATTGGCTCGTACCATGAGGTACTGAAAAGCCGTCATGTTGGTTTATTTCATGGTTATTGTAACAAAGTTTGAACCCTTGTGCATTCTATCATCTCCTAAAAAAACCCCCAAAAAAACCCCTAAAAAGCTCTCGTACCTTGTAGTAACAGGTCTTGGCATAAATCTGAACATTTCCCTCCATGGTCAGCAGTGAGCCATAATTGGAGCCTCTCTGTAGGGAGGAAATTGAGTAACAGATCACACACTGAGGATTTCTGGCACATAGTCTAACCCTTTCATTACTTAGCACTGATCATCCCTTGATTTAAAAAAAAATGTACAGCCACGTAGCTTACAGGAACGTAATAATGCAAAATGCTGAAGATATAGGATGTGTACTGACACATAATGAACATGCTTGGAAATCCTCCATATGGCAAGTGGGAGTGTAACTAAGAAACGGGGGCAATAGCATGGGTGTACAGTGTACTCGTGCTTTGTCATTTTGAAAAGAAAAGACATGTACAATTGAGATTTTTCTAAACAGTTTTTGTTGTTGTTTCAAAACAGTACATATTAAAAAAAACCCTTGTGCTTCTCCTTTGCTGTGCTTCTCCTTTGCTTGTTTTTAGTCATCTCAGTGTCACGTTTCCGGAAGCTCTGGACTCCATTTCCCATCAGCCACTGCACTACACCACATGACCACATGCGCCACCACATGCACCTGATTCACGTTTTTGTTAATGAGCACTCATGTGTATTTATAGTCTTTGTCTGCACTCTCTCCTTTGTCTTTCGTTGTCGTAGACTCACGTTGTTTATGTCAGTGTCTTTGTCTCATGCAACAGAGTTTTTGCCAAGTTGTCTTTGTTTCATAGTCTGTTTGTTTGTTATTAAATGTTTAGAATCTGTGATTGCTTCTGCCTCAACCTCCATAACGTGACAGAACGAAAGACCGTGACTAAGAAGCAGCAGATTTTTTTTTTTCTCGGATGCAGCAGCCTGACTCCCACCCTCCCTCCCCTGTCATGGATATCGCTCCGTCTCCTCTTGGACTCAAGGATTCCCCTCTGTTCAGCTACCTCAAGGATTCCCCTCTGTTTAGCTACCTCAAGGTCGCGCAGCCGATGTGTTCGGTGGAGGATGTCTCTCTGCCGCCCCGCTATGTGGGAGAGGTCGCTCCAGCTCCTAGCGGACTCAAGGATTCCCCTCTGTTCAGCTACCTCAGGGATTCCCCACTGTTCAGCTACCTTAAGGTGCCTCGGCCTTCCTGTTCAGCTGCGGTCGTTGCTCAGCCTCCCTGTTCAGCTGAGGTCATCGCTCAGCTTCCCTGCTCGGCTGTGGACACCGCTCAGCCATCCTACTCGGCTGTGGACGTCGCTCAGCCATCCTACTCTGCTGTGGACGTCGCTCAGCCATCCTACTCGGCTGTGGACGTCGCTCAGCCATCCTACTCGGCTGTAGATGTCGCTCAGCCATCCTACTCGGCTGTGGACGTCGCTCAGCCATCCTACTCGGCTGTGGACGTCGCTCAGCCATCCTACTCGGCTGTAGATGTCGCTCAGCCTTCCTGCTCGGCTGTGGACGTCGCTCGGCCTTCCTGCTCGGCTGAGGTCGTCGCTCGGCCTTCCTGCTCGGCTGCGGTCGTCTCTCTGCCATCCTGCTTCGCTAAGGACGTCACTATACCTCCATGTTCCGCTGAAGACGTCGATCCGTTCCTTCGCTGCGCTCAGTTCCTTTGCTACCTCCATGTTCCGCTGAAGACGTCGATCCGTTCCTTCGCTGCGCTCAGTGTGTCGCTCCCCCTTCCTGCTCCACGGAGGACGCCGTTCCCCCCTCATGCTCCGCGGAGAGCGTCGTTCCTCCCTTGGGCCTCGCGGAGAACCTCGCTCCCCTCGTGAGCCTCGTAAGGTACTTCGCTCCCCCCTTGAACCTCGTGGTGAAGCCTGCTCCGCTCTCCTATCCCGTGGGGGACGTCACCCCGCTTTCATGCTCTGCCAAGGACGTCCCCCTGTTTACACCGCACTACTAGTCTTGCGTTTGTCTTTTGTTGCTGTCTTTGTTTTCATGGTCTTTGTTAATGTTTGATTTCTGCCTTAGTGTTTTTCTTCCTGTTCATAGTTCTCAGTCTGTTTTGGTATTCACTGAAACTGAAAATCTGCACTTGCATCCGTCTCCGCCTCCAAACCATGACAATCGCCAAGTGCTTTTATTTATTTAATCATTTATTTAAAAAAAAAAAAGAAAGACATGGTGAAAGAAGTAGAAACAATAAAAATATGAATCAATATTTGTATTTTAAAAAAGCTGTTACGTTTTGAAAATATGAATTTATCGAAAAAAATTATTTCTTACATTAGGGCATACATTATTGTGTGTTTGTCACGTATCCGGAAACCCGGGACTTCAAGTCCCATCAGCCACTGCAGTACACCACCTGACCACATGCACCTGACTCACGTTTTTGTTAATTAGCACCATTGTGTATTTATAGTCCTTGTCTGCACTTTCTCCTGGTCTTTCGTTGTTGTAGACTCACGTCACTTCTGTCTCCGTGTTTGTTTTTTGCCATAGTGTTATGCCCAGTTGTCCTAGTGTTTTTGTGTCGTTGTTCATTTGTTTAAAATAAATATTTAAAAATCTGCAATTGCTTCGGCCTCCATTCGCCAAACGTGACAGAACGAAAGACCGTGACTACGAGGCAGTAGATTTTTATTTATTTATTTTTTTCCCGGATTCAGCAGTTTGCTCCCACCCGCCCTCCCCGATGGGTCTCATGGATTCCCCTCTGTTCGCGGACCTCAAGGATTCCCCGCTGTTCAGCTACCTCAGAGTCGCGCAGCCGGTGAGTCCTGTGCAGGAGGTCTCTCCGCCGCCCCGCTATGTGTGTGAGGACGCTCCGGCTCCGGGCGGACTCATGGATTCCCCTATGTTCGCCGACCTCAAGGATTCCCCGCTGTTCAGCTACCTCAGAGTCACGCAGCCGGTGAGTCCTGTGCAGGAGGTCTCTCCGCCGCCCCGCTATGTGTGTGAGGACGCTCCAGCTCCGGGCGGACTCATGAATTCACCTATGTTCGCTGACCTCAAGGATTCCCCGCTGTTCAGCTACCTCAGAGTCGCGCAGCCGGTGAGTCCTGTGCAGGAGGTCTCTCCGCCGCCAGCCCGATGTGTGTGAGGACGCTCCAGCTCCGGCCGGACTCTGGGTCCACCTCTGTTCGCTGACCTCAGGGACTCTCCCGCCGTTCAGCTACCTTAAGGTGCCTCAGCCTTCCTGTTCAGCTGAGGTCGTCGCACAGTCGCCCTGTTCAGCTGAGGTCGTCGCACAGCCTTCCTGTTCAGCTGTGGTCGTCGCACAGCCTTCCTGTTCAGCTGTGGACGCCGCTCAGCATCCCTGCCCGGCTGTGGGCGCCGCTCAGCATCCCTGCTCGGCTGTGGACGTCGCTCGCCTTCCTGCTCGGCTGTGGACGTCGCTCGGCCTTCCTGCTCGGCTGTGGACGTCGCTGGCCTCCTGCTCGGCTGTGGACGTCGCTCGGCCTTCCTGCTCGGCTGTGGACGTCGCTCGGCCTTCCTGCTCGGCTGTGGACGCTCGCCGCCTTCCTGCTCGGCTGTGGACGTCGCCGGCCTTCCTGCTCGGCTGTGGACGTCGCTCGGCCTTCCTGCTCGGCTGAGGTCGTCGCTCGGCCTTCCTGCTCGGCTGCGGCGTCTCTCTGCCATCCTGCTGCGCTGAGGACGTCACTTTGCCTCCACGTTCCGCTGAAGACGTCGCTCCTTTTCCCTCGCTGCGCTCAGTGGGTCGCTCCCCCTTCCTGCTCCACGGAGGTCTCCGTTCCCCCTCATGCTCCGGGAGAGCGCGTTTCCTCCCTTGGGCCTTTGCGGAGAACCTCGTCTCCTCTCCCCTGGCCTCGCGGAAACCTCGCCCCCGCGTGAGCCTCGCGGAGAACCTCGCTCCCCCGTGAGCCTCGCGGAGAACCTCGCTCCCCCGTGAGCCTCGCGGAGACCCCTCGCTCCCCGTGCGCCTGTCAGGTACTTCGCTTCCCCTTTGAACCTCGCGGTGAGGCATGCTCCGCTCTCCTGTCCCGTGGGGGATGTCGCTCCTCTTTCGTGCTTTGCCAAGGACTTCCACCCGCTTCCTTGTGCCATGGTGGAAGCTGCTCGGCCTCCTGGTTCTGCTGGGGACTTTTGGCCCGGAGGGCCGGGACCCCCGGAGGGGGGCCCTTTGATTTTGGGCGCTCCAGGTGTAGCGCCCCTTGGAGGGGGGATCTGTCACGTATCCGGAAACCCGGGACTTCAAGTCCCATCAGCCACTGCAGTACACCACCTGACCACATGCACCTGACTCACGTTTTTGTTAATTAGCACCTTTGTGTATTTATAGTCCTTGTCTGCACTTTCTCCTGGTCTTTCGTTGTTGTAGACTCACGTCACTTCTGTCTCCGTGTTTGTTTTTTGCCATAGTGTTATGCCCAGTTGTCCTAGTGTTTTTGTGTCGTTGTTCATTTGTTTAAAATAAATATTTAAAAATCTGCAATTTCTTCGGCCTCCATTCGCCAAACGTGACAGTGTTAAGGAAAAACTATTTAAATAATAATAATAATAATGAAAAAAAAAACCCCTGTTTCTATGTTTTCCCATATTTTTATAACAAAAATAAATGTAGAAACACAATGTACACAGACCTACTTAAATCACCGTTTTGATCCATATTTATAGCTAATACACCAATATTTAAAAAATATATCTATTTCAGCTTATTAGCTTTCACCGAAAAGAAAGAAAGCTCAGTAAAACCAAGCACATAAGAATAAGAGGTGTATAAGAAATATATAATTTTCTATTAAATTTTTGCATTGAGTATTGTATAGGTTCTTGACATGACAGTGAACTCTGTCAGTGTGTGTGTGTGTGTGTGTGTGTGTCCTCACCATTGATAGTGTCAATCTGCTGCATGTCCTACGCAACGTTTTCTCCAGGTTATTAATCTGAATGTCCTCCCAGAACACTCTCCACAGCTGCGCTGCTAATTCATTCTCCAACTTCACCTTTCTGAAGGACAGAACGCGTGGGTGAGCGAGACAGAGCGAGTGAACGTAAAGGACAGGGAGAACCATAAAAGACAATGAGACAGGAATAAGTGTGTAGAGATGGAAGATAAAAAAAAAAAGAACATGGTGCGAATGGACCTGACGGACCTAACTTTCTCAAAGTATTGTGGCATTCAGATATTTTGAGTTCATACTGACTCTATTTAAAGAAAAGAAAAATAAAGAAAAATTCCAATTCCTCCAAAAGCCTTCAGTCAAACTCGGTAGCAAAAAAAACCCTCCATTTCAGCTGCCAGACATCACATTTCCCAAAATGTGAAAGCTACAAAGTTATCTTTGTGTTTAGGGAGAATGCTTCTACTCCTCATTACTCAGAGGAGAAGTTCTTCATTGAAAAGTCTCAGGAGGTTTAATGGTGGTTCTTCCCTGTGTTTCATTTACTGTAGGTAACGACTTACTTAAATTTCTCCTAAAATTCTTTGAGAGACTTTGAATGAACTAACATGAGATTGTTCTGATTAAATGAGTCAAAACAAAGAGAAAGGATTTGACCAAACAATTTCCCAGGCATAAAGCAAATGCTTTAACACTGCACTATGGAAAAACTGACACTATGAAATAAATGTGTCATTACGTATAAAAGTGTCATTACGAAAGAAATGTCATTATGTAATAAATGTGTCATTACATAATAAAACTGACACTATGAAATAAAGGTCATTAAATATAAATGTCATTACGAAAGAAATGTCATTAAATAATAAATGTGTCGTTCTGTAATAAATGTGTCATTACGAAAGAAATGTCATTGTGTAATAAAAGTGTCATTATGAAATAAATGTGCCATTACGTAATAAAAGTGTCATTGTAAAATAACTGTCATTGTGTAATAAAAGTGTCATTATGAAATGACTGTCATTGTGTAATAAAAGTGTCATTACGAAATGACTGTCATTGTGTAATAAAAGTGTCATTACGAAATGACTGTCATTGTGTAATAAAAGTGTCATTACGAAATGACTGTCATTGTGTAATAAAAGTGTCATTACGAAATGACTGTCATTGTGTAATAAAAGTGTCATTACGAAATGACTGTCATTGTGTAATAAAAGTGTCATTACGAAATGACTGTCATTGTGTAATAAAAGTGAAATGTCAATATGAATGAAAAGCATCAGTATGAAATAAAAGTGTCATTATGAATTGAAAAAAGCCATTTTGGAATAAAACCTGTTATTATACATAACTAAACGTCAGTAAAAGAAGACCGCCTGTAATTTTGTACCTTTGGTGAACGGAATCGAGACCAATCAGACAGGGTTTACAGGAAAATATGTGGAAACACTCATGTCTATATATATATATATATATATATATATATATATATATATATATATATATATATATATATATATATATATACACACACACATATGTGTGTGTGTTTTTTAACTAGTAAATTAGTTGAAACTAAAACACTACCATGCTCATGCTGGAAAACAAGGTATGTAAATGTCTATATGAGTTTGTGAATATGTATAAGTTACGTGAACATATTATGAACAGAGCATAAGAAAAGATAATGTACTTTGTATGGCATTGTAGCAGCTAAACCCATACAATGATAGCTTAGCTGTGCCTCCTCTGGGTTAGCAACACCAGACTAGCCTAGTCTCAGGTTTAGATAGCCAAAAAGTTTGACATTTTATCGGTCTGGCCGTCCAACTTTTTGTTCAATTTTCACATTTTTAAAGCAATTAGCCCTCACATGCAAGAAAAAAATGCATGCAAACAATCTATTTAGAAGTACAATTTAAAAAGTTTTTTGATGGAGAAGAATCTGGGCTCAGGCCCGGATGATTAACTACAACTACGACTAAAATAATTGCTGGAATACCTCCCTTCAGGTATTCTTACAAACGCTAGCATGTAAAAAAAGTACACCAAAAACACTCCTCTCTTAAATATACTTACACATGATAGTATATCAGAATTGGAATTCTGGGAATGTCTAAAGTATGAGTTTTTTTTGTTTTTTTTGTAGTTTATGCAACAATTTCCTAACTGGTTAATTATCTTATCTTATTTACTGTTGCTCTGGCTAAGCTAGGTTTGAATTCTCCTCACAGATGTTAGCAAAGGTTTATGAGTGGAAACAAAATAAAGTGCACAGTCAAAACAAACACGGATACTGTTCACAAACAGCTACAACCTGCTCCTTGTGTGGTGTTCTGAAGTACGTTTTAGTGAGTCAGTATGTACTACAATCAATATGAGAATGAGAGTGTAGACATGTTAGCAGTAGCATTCATTGTAAACACTACTGAAATTTATGAAAGCCTATATAAAACATCATTAGCATGGAGATTAATAAGGTGTGTACTTGGATATATCTCTAATGAAAGTGTTTTTTTTTTAATCAATAGACTTGTATATGTCAAGGCTTATTAGCTGAAGAACGGAAAGATCAATGTAATGTCAGAGACAAAAATGTAGGTTTCAGATAAAAACCATTTTGTCGAGACAGACTAACAAGTGATCAAAGCCATATACATTTTGTCATTGTAATTGTCAGTTTAACTAATGATTTGATTTTTACCTCATGGATTTTGAATTCTCAAATCTGATTGGTCAGAGCTACATAATCTAAGATTAAAAAAATAAGTGTGCTGTTATTTAACAGAGATCTTTTTTTAATTGTTGATGTGGTGATGTTTTCTATAAGGAGACATTTATTTAATGGAAGGAGTCTCCAGCGTCAGTCAGTAAGTTTTCAGCCTCAGTAAAGTCTTCAGATTATCTTCCAGCAACAAAATGCCTTTTGAGTTTGCTAAGTAGGCTGTATTCATTTCACACTCCTTGCAGAATTCGCATAACGCATGAGTCAAAGTGGCATTTTGTCTCACAAGTCCGATGAAATGACTTTAGTTATGAAATAGTTATGAAATATCTCGCAACTATTTCACTAGTCTATTAAATTTCACTTTTAAAGCTGGGCCATTATCTCTGAATGTGTGTGTGTGTGTGTGTGTGTGTGTGTGTGTGTGTGTGTGCAGTAATGATGCACATGTCTGAGGTTAATGGAATGAAGCAGCCAGTCTGCCTGTTTACTATTTCTAGAAGAAATGCTGTGTTAAGGACGGAAATGACTGATGCGCAGTAACTGCGTAACATTAGCATGTTTGCATCGATACTTCAGAATATCTGTAACGCAGTTCACGTCTAATCACAGGCACACGTTCAACACAGGACTAGCTTAAAAAGAGTTGAAAAGCATGACGTTTACAGTAATGTTTATAATGCATTTATAAATGGCTAACAAATAAATTGTTAATGATGCAGACACAATGTTTCTAAAACATTATAATCACCAATACCAAGTAAATTATACCTTAGTTTATTACTGCTTTGTGTTTAATCATAGAAATTCTGAAGACTAAACCTGATACAGTTCTCTGTAAAGTTCTTCCGAAGGATTGAATGATTTCCTGATAATATCTCTGGTATTATATAATTAATGAATTGAAGAAAACAACAACAACAAAAAATCTTGATACAGTAGTTGTCATAACGCACTATTCAATGCTGCTTGGTTTCTCTGGTATTGGTGATCTAACATGTTATGAACACTACGTATAATATATCATGTTAACAATTCATAACGCATAAGAAAGAACGCTATAAAGTGCAGTGCATTTTCATAAATATTTACAGTGATGAGTTTCATACCTTACGAATGCATTATACCATGATATGACTGGGCTCAGAGTTCATCACAAGTGTGACCTTCATTGAAAGTGTTACCAAAAACTCGTAACAATACGACTACTCAGTACTGAAGGATAAATGCACAAAGATGCAAAAGACAAATAAGCAATGAAAACCAGTCGTCACTTTCTGAAGGAGATTTATGAGCTTAAGAAAGATGCAGAACATTTAGAGAAAAAGTCACAGCTTTGTATTAGAAGTGACACAACAGCACTGTTCTTTTCTGACGCCCATGCTGAAAACGTTTTTTTTATAACTACTACGTCTTACCACTAGCAATTTCTAATCGAAACACTGAATTTAAGACAACCATTTACACAACGATCATACACTCAGACTCCTCAAATGCTCTATTATACAACAGTTAGTTACGGTCCACTGATTTGATTGGATGACTGGCGTTCTAAGAGTGCTTATATTTATAACCGCACAGGGACGTTTCGCTTCGAAACGGTTTACAGCAGTATTGTTAGTGACATCATCAGCTCACACAGCAAATTATATTGTTCAGGAATATCACTTTTGACTTCAAATATGAAAGCTCATCAGAACGGCAATTTCACCAGAAGCAAATTTAACAGAAACCAACATGAGCTAGCTAGCTAGCTAGCGAGCCAGCTAGCTGATAATCCATAAAGGTGAGCGCAGCTTCTTTGGGATTTACTTCCGCTAGCAGAGCATTTGGATATATCGTGTCTGAAATGTCAGTTACTCTATATTCATTTCTTATTTAGAGAACTGCTTTCTATTTTTTAAGCAATACTACACTCGCAGTTATACGGTGATACTGAATTCCGGCACGGCCGGGATTAGGTACAATACTTGATATTCGGTATAATCACACTCTTGCTTATGCGATATTGCTTAATTACAATATAGGAAAAATTATTCTCATGCAAATACACTCTTTTTGGGGAAAAAAAGAAAAACAAACAGACATAAATATCAGTGCAACCGTGTGCAAATTTCGCTGCTGTTATGATAACTTGGGTGGTTAATGTTATTATCATGTGACCTACATTATGTTACGTTACTTCACATTTCGTTGTGCTACAAGAAATTCTGTGATTTTTCAGGCTAGATTTGTTACAGAATTAGATTGAATTAATATTCTATTTTTTCTATTAATATTTTATTTCTCCTGCATAGGGCTGGACGATATGGCGATACATCTCATAAAACCATAGAAAAATGTCTATTGATAGATATTTTCCTACAGTATATCGGCTAAATCGCCAATGTTCCCAATGGCAGCCGATTTAGGAGTTAGGAACATATTTACGCCTAATTTTATAATTACATTTTCATGTATCTAATATTTCACATTAGAATACATTATATTTCGACTGTGGAAATAAAGTACAAATGTGTTATATCCGTAATGATGCGTGCTTTTTTTGAAGACAAGTCTATTTTCTCTAGCACACTCTTGTTCCTCAGTCTGAAAATAACCTCTGGTATTCAACAATATGGAGAAGGAAATGGAAGAGGAAGGAAGTAAAGAAAAAAAAAAAAAAAAACTTTTTTGTTTTTTAAGAATTATGGGACACGAGAGAGAAGACTACAGGTGTTTAAATGGTTTGGATGAAAATGTGTTGGAAAAACGGACAATTACAGGAACAAAGCAAGACAGAGAGAAAGACAAATGGAGTGATAATGAGGATAAATGAGGGGTCAAAGTGGAGAAACAATATTAGAAGCTGCAAACAGTGTTTAACTGACCTGTAGATGAAGACCGTGACAGTGACGATGATGATGAAGATGAAGCACACCACTATCGAGATCATCTGATGCATTGTGACCGTTTCTGAAATAAAGACAAAAAATATGCAGATATGTCTATATATATATGTATGTCTATATTCATGTATGTCTCTCTCTCTCTCTCTCTCTCTCTCTCTCTCTATCTCTATATATATATATATATACAGTGGTGTGAAAAAGTGTTTGCCCCCTTCCTCATTTCCTGTTCCTTTGCATGTTTGTCACACTTAAGTGTTTCGGAACATCAAACCAATTTAAACAATAGTCAAGGACAACACAAGTAAATACAAAATGCAATTTGTAAATGAAGGTGTTTATTATTAAAGGTGAAAAAAATCCAAACCATCATGGCCCCCTGTGTGGGAAAAAGTGATTGCCCCTAAACCTAATAACTGGTTGGGCCACCCTTAGCAGCAACAACTGCAACCAAGCGTTTGCGATAACGTGCAATGAGGCTTTTACAGCGTCCTGGAGGAATTTTGGCCCACTCATCTTTGCAGAATTGTCCTAATTCAGTTACATTAGAGGGTTTTCGAGCATGAACGGCCTTTTTAAGGTCATACCACAACATCTCAATAGGATTCAGGTCAGGACTTTGGCTAGGCCACTCCAAAGTCTTCATTTTGTTTTTCTTCAGCCATTCGGTGGTGGACTTGCTGGTGTGTTTAGGATCATTGTCCTGCTGCAGAACCCAAGTTCGTTTCAGCTTGATTACACGAACAGATGGTCGGACATTCTCCTTCAGGATCTCTTGGTAGACAGCAGAATTCATAGTTCCTTCTATCACAGCAAGTCTTCCAGGTCCTGAAGCAGCAAAACAGCGCCGACCATCACACTACCACCACCATATTTTACTGTTGGTATAATGTTCTTTTTATGAAATGCAGTGTTCCTTCTACGCCAGATATACTTGGACACACACCTTCCAAAGAGTTCCACTTTTGTCTCATCGGTCCACAGAATGTTGTCCCAAAAGTCTTGGGGATCATCAAGATGTGTTGTGGAGAAATTGAGACGAGCTTTGATGTTCTTTTTGCTCAGCAGTGATTTTCTCCTTGGAACTCTGCCATGCAGGCCATTTTTGCCCAGTCTTTTCCTGATGGTGGAGGCATGAACGCTGACCTTAACTGAGGCAAGTGAGGCCTGCAGTTCTTTGGACATTGTTGTGGGCTCTTTGTGACCTCTTGGATGAGTCGTCGCTGCGCTCTTGGGGTAATTTTGGGCGGGCCGGCCACTCCTGGGAAGGTTCACCACTGTTCCATGTCTTCGCCATTTGTGGATAATGGCTCTCACTGTGGTTCGCTGGATTCCCAAAGCTTTGGAAATGGCTTTATAACCCTTTCCAGACTGATAGATCTCAATTACTTTCTTTCTCAATTGTTCCTGAATTTCTTTGGGTCTCGGCATGATGTGTAGCTTTTAAGGATCTTCTGGTGGACCTTACTGTGTCAAGCAGCTCCTATTTAAGTGATGCCTTGATTGTGAACAGGTGTGGCAATAATCAGGCCTGGGTGTGGCTAGAGAAATTGAACTCAGGTGTGGACAACCACAATTATAGTATGTTTTAACAAGGGGGGCAATCACTTTTTCACACAGGGCCATGATGGTTTGGATTTTTTTTCACATTTAATAATAAACACCTTCATTTACAAATTGCATTTTGTGTTTACTTGTGTTGTCCTTGACTATTGTTTAAATTGGTTTGATGTTCCGAAACACTTAAGTGTGACAAACATGCAATGGAACAGGAAATGAGGAAGGGGGCAAACACTTTTTCACACCACTGTATATATACGTGTATGTCTCTCTCTCTCTCTCTCTCTATATATATATGTGTGTATGTCTATATACATGTATGTCTCTCTCTCTCTCTCTCTCTCTATATATATATATATATGTGTATGTCTATATACATGTATGTCTCTCTCTCTCTCTCTCTCTCTCTCTCTATATATATATATATATATACGTGTATGTCTATATACATGTATGTCTCTCTCTCTCTCTCTCTATATATATATATATATGTGTGTATGTCTATATACATGTATGTCTCTCTCTCTCTCTCTCTCTCTCTATATATATATATATATATACGTGTATGTCTATATACATGTATGTCTATCTCTCTCTCTCTATATATATATATATATATGTGTATGTCTATATACACGTATGTCTCTCTCTCTCTCTATATATATATATATATGTGTATGACTATATACATGTACGTCTCTCTCTCTCTCTATATATATATATATATGTGTATGACTATATACATGTACGTCTCTCTCTCTCTCTCTCTATATATATATATATATATGTGTATGTCTATATACATGTATGTCTCTCTCTCTCTCTCTCTATATATATATATATATATATATACGTGTATGTCTATATATATGTATGTCTCTCTCTCTCTCTCTATATATATATATATATATGTGTATGTCTATATACACGTATGTCTCTCTCTCTCTCTCTCTATATATATATATGTGTATGACTATATACATGTACGTCTCTCTCTCTCTCTCTATATATATATATATATGTGTATGACTATATACATGTACGTCTCTCTCTCTCTCTCTCTCTATATATATATATATATATAGTCTGTTTCCTTTACTAATACATCAAAAATAGTTTATTTAAATACACATGCTAAATAAGAGGAGCTACTGAGTGGATTTTGCAGTGAAGTAGGGGTTCTATTGCTGCTTACTGGCCACACAGGAAGGATTGTCGTTCTTAAAGCCACACACTGGGATGTCAGGGGGAGGAACGCCTTTCAGCCAGTGTACATTCATCCCCGGCTCAGGAATCATCTCCTTCAAGCTGCTGTTATACACTGACACGATCTGCAATAAACACACGTACACACATCACACGGCTCACACGAAATTCAGCACAACGTTCAGGACAATATGACTGCTGAATGGAAAGATTCGTGTTTTAAAATGAAGCTACCTGATAAACTCCAGTGTCAGTGTCAGTCATGTCCCAGAGAGCAAAATCGATTTCTCGGTTGCCCTCCTTATCCATCTCCACCAGCCCTGTGACCCCTATTAGAAATAAGATAATATTTTCTCTGTCAAACTCACCGATCAGTATAACAATATGGCAGACAGACAAACGCGAAACAAACGTAAACAGCAACAGGTCTGAAAAACTAACTAACACTGAAAACTGCACTACATTTACAATTACATTTATGGCAGATGCCTTTATCCAGAGTGACATACATTTGTCTCATTTATACAACTTGAGGGGAAAGGGCCTTGGACAAGGGCCCAGCGGTGGCAGCTTGGCGGGGCTGTGATTTGAACTCACACCATTCTGGCCTTCCTGCACTAAGCAATACAAGTCTTGCGCTTCATCCAGCATCAAAACACACACTGGCTCTTCCTCTGCACTTCCATATGAAGAACATATGCTAATAATATGCAGAGATCAGGGAGTTTAATGCCGCAGCAGGCGGCAGTGGAGCTGCTTTCATACTTTTGCCAGTACTCAATATTCCTCTCATTTGTCTGTAAATAGAACTATGCTGAAGGCCTGGCAGTAGAACATATTGGTAGTAGGAGTATGTATGAATGATTTAACGAGTTGCTATAATATGATTTATGATATGTCTATATCAGTGCAGTTCAGTGTGATGTATTGTGTTTCCATCCATCCATTTTCTGTGCTGCTTATCCTGCACAGAGTCGCGGGGAGCCTTGAACCTATCCCATGGGACTCGGGGCACAAGATGTGGTACACCCAGGACGGGGTGCCAACCCATCACAGGGCACACTTTGGAAATGCCAATCAGTCTTGGGAATGCTACAGTGCGTGTCTTTGGACTGTGGGATCAAACCAGAGTACCCAGATGAAACCCCTGAAGAACAGCGAGAAGACTCAGTGCACATAGGGCGGAGATGGGAATCGAACCCCCAATTCTGAAGGTGGGAGGCCAACGTGCTAACCACTAATCCACCATGCCCCCAGTACTGTATTTCATTTTAATTAAAAAAAAAAAAAAACATCAGATTTGAGAAGTGGAAGGCCACGCTTCCTTTGCTGGTATTGATGCACAAAGGCCACGCTCCGTTTTTGTGACTGAGGCACAGAAGGGATTCGTCTTTTTTTCTGGTTCTGGCAGGTACAGAGACCATACCTTCTACACTCGGATTGACAATGGCCACAGCATGGCCACACCTCCTTAATTGGGACTGACAGGCAGACAGTGCATCACTGATTAGAGATGTTTGAACAGTTATTTGGCCCACATTGAACCAAAAATCTCACCGCCTCTCAGTATTCAGTTCGCTAGTACAATCGGCTTGAAAAGGCCAAGTAGCAGACGGCTTTACAAATGATTCTGAAATGCAAGTGAACGTGAAATCTGGAGAGGCTCAGATTGAGACATGTGCTCGTGTCACTGCAAAGACAAAAAAAAAAAAAGTGGATTTTCTGAAAGCTATGGCAACCACAGATTTCGAAACACACTACTGACACCAATTTAGCACTGGACTGGAAGCGCAACAGCGAAGCCCAGCTCACCAGCCTGCTGCTCTCTGCCGATGATCTGGTTATATAAATATATATTACACAAATCCTCAAAAGCGCAAAGCTGATGGCGAGACTGAAACACTCACAGCTGCACTTCCCCAATCAATCACCGCATTTTTACTGCTTTGTAAAACACACACACACAGCCACAAATAATGCACACACTGATCTGTATGTCCATTAGCTAGGCTGAGATGTATCAGTGCTGAAACCTGATACCTAGAGTGTGTGTGTGTGTGTGTGTGTGTAAAATCCTTTCTTCAGGGTAATGACCCAATGTCCCAAATAACCACCACATGGCAACACAGAGATGAGTTATCATCTGGACAAGACCTTCTTTAATCTTTTCAACCTCAGTTCAGCTCTATTTCTAAATGAACTTACTTGAGATGCAGTTTAAGCGTACACTGAAGCACGTCTGGTCCACGTTTGCTGACCGACTTCAACGACAGAACTCTAGCATTATTGCTAGTGTTGATCATTCTTACCTAACAGACATAAAATACGTTCTGGACCATACACTGCTTTGGAGAACCAGATTAACCATAAATTCTGTCTGTTTTGTTCTGATTTGTACTCAGCTAGGTAGCTCTGTTAGCACAGCACATACTGTGATATCATTACCGTTAGCATATCACACAGCTACAAGTCTGTCAGCTAAGAGTTTAAACTACAGGTTGGTGAACTCTACTTGGCAAAACAACTGTGATTTTGTTTACCGAAGCATGAAAATCTCTCTTAGCTGATAAAATTTATGTGGTCTTGACGTAAAGCGCATTTACTTTTGGCACATTCCAAAACTCCCAAAAAACGGCCAGTGATTTGTTTATTAAAAAACGACTCATAGTTTTTTATCCATTTTATAGTTATGTTGTGAAACAAGTTAGTTCCTGTTACAGTACATTCACATTTATTCGTTTAGTGGACGTTTTTATCCAAAGTGTCTTACAAATTAGGAAACCACAAGCAAAGGGATATATCAAGTGGAGAACAATACAAGTAGTGATTTATAATTGAGTAGAGGTGTAAGAGCCGGAGTAAGGTTTATTTATTTATTTATTTATTTATTTAAATAATGTGGGGCTGGCATTTTAGGGGTTAGTTACGTGCTCACAGAAGAGGTGGGTCTTTTGCTGTTTTTTGAAGATTGAGGCTGGAAGTTCACTCCACAACTGAGGGACGGTCAGTTTGAACGTTCTGGAAAGGGACCTTGAGCCACGCTGTTATTACTGATATTACCTAAGTTATAGCAGGTGTAAACAGTCATTCCTTGAACATAATACGATTTTTGAAAGTTAGAAAGGCCACAAGCTGGAGTTTTGCATTAGAAAATGCAAAACAAATGACTTAGAGCACACAAGTTGGAGGTGGGAATCGAACCCCCAACCGAAAACATTTTAAATACCATACCTGTTGGTAGGGTCTGCCATACAAGTCCCTGTGAAAAAGCTGGTGCTATAGAAACAATAATGTATTACAATGAGTGCATTAATACAAACTTGTGATTTGCTTTCATCTGGAACTGAACACCTTTGTGTTCTGCACAAAACACCTTCTGACCAATCAGAATAAAGAAATCAACAGTGGTATAAATAGACCCATTACATTTATTCGAATGCACTGATTATGCTGTACAAGATTGTGTATAGTGGTGAATGTATGGTAAGTGATACAATGTGCACTGTATATTATCACTAGAATACTACCACCTCTTCTTGTGCACGTGCCCGTGCCCGTGTCAAGCATTTCCTGTTCAGTGGTTTTCAATAATCCACACTGTACCCAACCTGTCCACCTCCGACCCACCTTTACACACACAGTAGCTCACATGTAGATAAACTACAACAAGCCTGATCCACTGAATAAACCAGACATGACTCGTTCATTCTGACACGAGATATCCTTGGCATGCCGGCCCTGAGAGGTAGCTTCATGTTGAGAGTCGTGACATTAAATTGACTGTGTTGATTTGCTGCCTTCCACCTCCATTATGTTTTTCCACATTATACCATGTTCGGCACTAAAATACAGCTTGTCTTCCATCCCTGCGAGTTCAAGCATCACTCCACAGCTACGTCTCCTCCACTGGCTACCTATATATTTGGTTCAATTGGCGTTAAACCCCTGATGCTTGCCCACGAAGCCAAAAATGGAAAATTCTGTCCGCTTGCCATCTTAAAAAGGAGACTAAAAGTGAACTTCTCCAACAAGCACTTGAACGACCATGAAGCACGCACATTAAAAGCAGTTATGTATTTGCTTGTGCATCAGAAATGACTAGTAACTAAGTCAGGATCGAGACTTAATCTTATCGGTTAGGATAAAGATGTTCAAAATGGCATGAATGTAAATGTTAATTGCTGAACATTATGCGACTGGTTCTCAAAATGCCGATGATGCAACACGCGCTCTGGGTGAGAGAAATGGCACACTATCTCTCCTGTCAATCACAGTGACAGTAGCCAATTGTGGCCATTTGTCAGCTTGTGTATGCGGAAGAGGGCGGACAGCATGAGCAGCAGTTTGAAAAGATGCTACTGGCTGGCATTGCTATCGGCTTCTCGTAGGAAGCAAGTGTTAGAGTGTTCACACTCTTTGACTGGTAGCTTTTATATGATAGAGAAGTTAGCTAGTGGGTGGGAATTGGCAAGAAAATTTAAAGAGCAACTTTAAAGATCTCTAGCAATCGGGTTTTTGGGCCATTAAAATGGGCTAAAAGGGATTGTGAATGCATGCATTAGGATGATGTCTGACCCTCAAAATGTTGTTTGAACAAGGTTTTCTACCTGGCAACTCCTTTCTTTCATTATTGCTCTATTTGCTGTAAAGATTCTGTCCATAACCCATCGACCTCTAAGTATTAAAACGAAATAAATGCTTTATGTGCCATGCAGTTATATTAATGTGTGGTGTATACATGTTATATACAGCATGTACTGTACAGCATTTTCAAACAAACTGAATTTCTGTTTTATTATATACACACACACACTGATCTAAACGCAAGATGCAATAAGCTGAACTCAACCACAGACCTCTGTAGCAGAATGCATCCTTTACGAGTGTACCTAATGACCTTATTTGAGCCTTATACTTGAGTATAATGTAAATAATGTAGCCATGATGAGCCGGAGGGTTGGGTTGTGGGTTCAATTTTGTTTTTCTTTGTATAAAAAGAAAAAAATCTGTGAATATTTTCTGCTGTTGCTAATTTTGTATTTTTGGGAAATGGTGGGGAGGACAGAACAGAAAAGGCGATTTAGATAGCCTTAGCAGTTATGCAGAAATGTATAGCAGAAATGTTTAGCAGAACTGGTTTAGCAAAAATTGTAGAAATGTTCTGTAGAAATGTTCAGCAGAAATGTTCAATAAAAATGAAACATGGAGTATAATGTAATACATTATTACATTCAAGGTTTATGACCGACCAAAGCAAAGCATTCCCTCAAGCAGAAAACTGCTATAGACGTTGAAAAACATAACTTAAGTAGTTACACAACGGAACCACGTAGGAATTTAATACTAGAACTAATAAAAGGAAGATGGCAGCAGAAAACATATTTGCTCTCTAAAAACATGAAACTTACAATATATAAAGCCTGTAAAATTGTAGTACTGGGAAACAACGTCTGAATGTCATGAATGGGGCATTGTGGGTAACAATCCAGGCATGGGAAGGACAGAAGGAGTCTGCTGGGGTGTGGGAATGGGTGCGAGTCAGTACTCTCAGTCCAAGCCCAGCTCACAAGGGATATGAACATAACGGCAGAACTGAAATCTTCGCCTTTATACACTTCCGAGTTATCGTTTTTGCGCTGAAGAATTTATTTTTGTCGCATGTATTAAAATAGCGACTTCCTGTGCAAGCTTAAGTAACGTACTCATGTGAGTAATGATCATTAATGCACAGTGCTACGATCCCCAGTGACAAACAGCGATCATTTTTGGATAGTTCACTAGGAAAGGGTTTAATGTTGTGACACGCAGTTCGCTGTGCTGGTGATTTCAGATCTCAGGACTGCCCATGTGCCACTGCTGTGCCTGCCGAATTAACTAAGTAAATAAGTACGCTTTATTTATTTAGCACGTTTAACACAGCTGACCCGAGTATCAGTCAATATCAGACTTAGAATATCAGTTTTAACCACCTTTTCTGAAGATCATTCATTCGTTCATCTTTGAAAACCGCTCTATCCTGTTCAGGGACGCTGTGTTTGTCAGGATCTGGAGTTCATTCCAGGAACAATGGGTGTGAGGTGGGAACACACCCTGGGTGGTATGCCATCCATTGCAGGTCACCATGCTTCGGGATGTGCGGTTATTGGAAAATAATCCACATCAGGGTGGTAACAGTGACTCCACTTCACGCCAGGTAACCCCACACCACCCTATCATTGATTGCTTTCCTGTAACAGCATACCCCCAAGTGGTTTCCTCCTTAACTGAGTGGAGTATAACTTGATAAACCAATGCTGTATGCTATAATGCATTATTACATTACTAGCATGTACTACGTTCTTACAAACAGATATTAAAATTATGTTGCATAATCTGGCATTTACTCAAGTTTTATAAGTATTATGTATGTAACAATTACTATTTTATGCCTGGCTTTATGACATACCATGTATGCTACTATATATAACACATTATAAATGCATAGGAAGTGCTACCAAATATTGCCTAAACTGGGAATCATCTCATTTCCCAAGTTCATTGTCTCGTAATCTCTCAGTTTCTAGTTCCTTTGTTTGAGTTGCGTTCCCTGTTTGTAGTCATGCTGTAGCTGTTTTCTCGAGCATTACCCAAACCGTGATTATGGATTCGCCTACAGCTCCATCGATACGTTCCGGCTACATTTTTGGATAAGCTTCAATAAAGAGACTTTATTTAAATGCACCTGATCTCAAAACAGCTGATGTGGATCTTCAGGAGCTTCTCATTTTGAATATTCAGATTAATAATACAGTGCCTGAGTGCAGCTTGGTAAGAATTCGCCATTTCTGCGCTGAACTTGGTGAACTTCTGTTGTACTTGCACTGTCAATAATTGTCCATTTTACGTTTTAACAGCGCTCTTAATCCAGGCTTCCTACAATATAAAATGGGAGGTCTCGGCTTTACCGTCAGCTTTTCCAATGCACGACTAAGGGTGCCTATTTATAATCGGCTGGCTCATTTGAAACAGGAAAAGAAAGTTTAATCTGAAAAGACAACAGTGGTTTCCTTTCATAAGGTTTAATATAAACATACAGGAATGATGATAACTAGCCAAAGAAAAAGCTGCTGGCTTTCAGGAAACGATCAGCCGTTGTGTGATAGATTCATTTGATTCTAGCTTTAAAGCTGCATTTTTTGGTTAAAAATGAACAAAAATTAATTATCGAGCAAGTATGTAAAGGAAAAATAAAAATCAGTGTTTATAACTTACCCCGATTCACAACAGTAAGCTTAAAATAATGATCTATTATTTGAGCCGACGGGACGAATTTCGCGGGAAACGTCAGTTTGACGTCATTTGTGCGGCCTTTGACGTCACCGTGCCCTTCTGTGGTTAAGTCATGTCCATAAACAGAAAGAAGATGAGCCGGTTACTATGAGTCGAAAAGGGAAAGCGGCAGAGCCCGTGCTAAAACGAGAAGAAATATCTGCGTGGCTTTTGAGAGGTGGCGAGAACTCAGAGATCTGAAGGGATTGAATACTGACGCAGAGATGGCAAGGTAAGATTTTTCAGTGGCTCAATAGGTAGCTTGCTAGCATTAGCGCACTTGTTCGCTTGATTCCGATAGGTATCGGGTTCCTTATGTTGTTGTTTTTTTGTTTTGGTTCACTATGGTCAGTGTGGTAAATTGCACTTATTTTCTGCTAGCAATGAGAGAGAGCAATTCACTTCTACTCCAAGAAAACCATATCCGCCGCCACCTCACTTGTCAAGTAATACACCTGTAGGAATAGCTCAAACCATCAGATTCATCTGCGCAGTGTAGCCGAAGCTCGAACCACGTAAAAAAAAAAAAACGACAACAAAAAACTTCGCAAGTAACTTGCAGTTTTATGTTTCAAACAGAGATGGCGATAAAGAGGCAAAAGTTCAGTACTGCAGCTTTAATTAACGCAATGCAAACGCTTCAAAATTACACTCCCTGTTACAAGACACCACAAGGGTGAGCAATTTTGTCTCTGAAAGGCCTTCTCAGTGTGTTGGCTCATGCCCCAGAGTTGTCTCAGTGTGATGCGTTGCCTCTCGTTTTAATTACGCCTGGCTTCACTTTAATTAAAGCTACAGTGTGCATCATATATGAATGAAAATGCAAAACACGTGATTATTGATATAATAATACGATGTTCATGAGATGCTGTGAAATGCACGGACAATCCTGTAGCACTAATACACACTCAGTGCTGTGAAATGTTTACTCATACATCAGCTCAGATACATCAAACATATATAAACTTTAGGCCTGAAAGAAGACCATAATAATAAAAAAATATTAGTTATCCCCGTCCCCCTCTCTCTTCAAGATATATTACTTAGTAAGATATAATGTTTGGCAGTAAACGGGAATTCTCTGTATTTTTGAACTCAAGAGGGAGTCCTCCGAGGCATTTGACGCATTGACCTTGTGTTGTTTTGTTATTACGCAGTTTTAGCTAGCATGCCAACCATCCGGTTCATGCTGAAAGTTGTTACTGAACAACAAATTAAACAGTAAACAAAAGAAGGACACATATCAAGTTGTTGAAAACGTATTGTGTAATAAAACACATCATCGGAAGCGAGCAGGTGCGGTGGTTTTATTCTCTATGCTAGCTAGCAAAAATGCTTTGGTTGCTCCATAGTAATCGCAGAGCCAAATACCCAGCAAAATACAGCGAGATTACAGCCGACCAAACAAAAGGTATTGCTCTTTCATCTGTTACTCAAAAACTGTGACAGTCACATTAAAGCAGTTTTAAATAACATCTTGCATTATACGTGGGTGTGTGCACCTCTCATTTCGAGATAACACATACAATTAATGCTCAGACTAGAGGACACAGCTCCTTTACTGGGACTGACAGGCACAGGGACCATGCCTCCCTCACTGATACTGACACAGGGGCCACACCTCCTTCTTTGGTACTGAAGGTTACAAAGGCCACACCTCCTCTAAGGAGGCCCATTCCTCCTTCACTGTTATTGACACAGGGGCCACGCCTCCTTCACTTGTACTGACACAGAGGCCATGCCCCCTTCGCTGGTACTGATGGTTACAAAGGCCACACCTCCTTTAAGGAGGACTATTCCTCCTTCACTTGTGTTGACACAGGGGACACGCCTCCTTTAAGGAGGACTATTCCTACTTCACTGGTATTGACACAGGGGACACGCCTCCTTTAAGGAGGACTATTCCTACTTCACTGGTATTGACACAGGGGACACGCCTCCTTTAAGGAGGACTATTCCTCCTTCACTGGTATCGACACGGGCCATGCCTCCTTTAAAGAGGACTATTCCTCCCCCACTGGTATTGACAGGGGCCATGCCTCCTTTAAAGAGGACTATTCCTCCTTCACTGGTATTGACACAGGGCCACTCTTTCACACAGAGGCCACGCCTCCTCTGATAATAAAAGAGACACTGACCACGGCTTCTTTAAAGATAGATGATAACTCTGTCATTGTTTATTTCCCCTTTCTTCTGTTATTTTTATGATTTACGTTTCATGTTGTTTTTTTTATACACACCTTTGCATTCTGATCATTTTTCTTTCAGTTAATGGTTTTAACTGATCAGAACTGTTTGCTTTATGTTCTTCGAATCCCATGTGAAGTATTTTTGAGCTGTTGATGGGTGATATATAAAGAAAATGCTTATCGTTATTGTTGTAAATGTTCTTTTTCAGTTCCACCACACTATTAGTAGCGTTTTTTATTCTGCACCAGACTGTAAGAATGAAGCCGAATCGTTGATGAGCGAGCCGGCTCTCTGAGTTGAGCTGTCTCAGCCTGATCTATCATGCAGGACACAGAGGATCCGGTGTGTGCTTTCGGCTCGATAAGGACATCACGCTGCTGCTGAATGGACCGTATTTACTGCTGATGGGGTGTTAGGGAAACCATGAGTTCAGTCTGCCCCTTCAAAATGGATAATGGATGAGACAGAGCGTTTGATGTCTAAGAATATTTAGACACATAAAGGAAGTTAAAATGTTTATATATATAATACATATCTACGTACCTCAGAGATAAATATATCAAAATACATTTAACAAATAATAATAGTGCAACTGATCAAATGCAGACACATAAAATACAATTCTGAAAAGACAGAAATACATTTTGTAGGAATGTAATGTCAGTGTTATATGGTAAAGCTAATGCTAACATTTTCCACTCTGGTGGTCTGTACTACATCATGGTTTAACCTATTATGGTCGACGACTACAACTCCCAAAACCACACACAGACACGTCACCTTCTCCTGAGGACGAATCACACCACACTACCGAAGAGACTGTTCAGTCACTATAAGTCGTTGCGAAGTAATGCGCTCAGTTGCCATAGTCTCTATTGTTTACCAAGCCTTGCCTTCCTTGCTCTAGCCTGTTCTTACCTGCTCTGGGAATTATATGCCCCCCTCAATAAAGCGCTCAACTCCGATTGCACACGTCCAAAACTTCACTACGTGACAATAGCTAGTATCTAACTACCTCGTATCCACTACTTAGCTGAAAATATAATGGAAAAATATGAAAAGGATATCATTTGTCATTAAACACGTATTAAACATCCTGTAACAGCCGTCACTGTTTTTGAACCATGCCGGATAGAAACGAGTCGGTTGACACTTTGCTACGTCCTCGTTTCCTCCCTGGCGAGTCACTCAGGCATTTGGAAGCCGTTCACAAAGAATTGTCTTCGGTGCTGCCAAGAATTTCGAGCCGTAGAACAGCTCTGGTGCGAGCATCTGCTCTAAAATCCACCAGAACCAGATGAGTGTCACTGTACATTATGTCAACGCATAGATTATTGCATTTGAAAATACGAAAGAACTGAAAATTACACACATGTAATAAAGAAAAAAATCGAAACGCGTGTTTTCCCCCAATCGCCATTACAATATAGTACTTTTGTTTACAAATACATATTTTAATCGCATGTATAGTACATGCCCAATCATGTGAAAAAGAAGTTAATATGCAAGAACTTTGTTTATTATACAAAGGTTAGTTCCAGTCCACAAATCTGATTGGTCGAGGTCCTTCCAAGAGTGCGTATATTTACTATACCGGCACTGGAACGTTTCACTCTTCCTGTCTGTGTCTGCCACGTAACATTCCATCTAGTTGTCAACGTTCGCTGTCACTCATGTCACCGGAACTCGCCAGCTCTCACTGAAAAAGAATAGTCTCCGGTCGCTGCACAGTCGGTGTGAACGTATATCCCGCTTTATTCCGCTTACACACCAGCAATTTGCCAGCAATGCCATTTTTTTTTCAATTAGAATGAAAAACAAAGCAGGTTATTTTTGTAAACATTTTTTCGTTCCACGTTGTGGAACATCCTGCATAACAAGCTAGTTCCTGTTATGACATTTTGTTATTGCAGCAACAAACTGTGACAAAAGCACTGACGCCGGAGACTCCTTCCATACGCGCCAAATAAACGTCTCCGTACAGAAAACCTCACCTTATCAATATTATGTTTATGTACATTTTTACGAGAGTTTAAAAGAAAATAAAAGATTCCATTTATTGTTGGATTATGTGGAGAGTCCACTATACAAGTCCCTGTGAATGAGGTGGTACTGTAGAAACAGTAACGTATGTGTGGACATAATGTGGACAAATGACCCAAAGACAAACCTGCACTTTGTACAAGCAAGACCAACATTCGCTGAGAAGCATGACCAGGTGACGTATCTGCAAGGATGTTTGGGTTCGATACTTCTGAACAGTAGAACAGAACACAGCTAAGATCTCGTGTGCTGTCCAGATAGAGACAGACAGAAAAAAAACCATCGGGAAACAAACCAGATATGGGTAAGGAGCCGTAAAACAGCGTTTGTCAAATTTTTGGCAACCACAAGTGACAATGACATCCAACAAAAGCATGGACGAAGGACAAAGGCGAGCTAGAACAAACGTGGCAGATTGTAAAAGTTGTACCCTTGGAGACAGACGCACTTTAGGAACTTCTCATGCGTTAAACGTCAAGGACCGAATGTTGGCGAGCACCGTTTCATATTCATACACGACTGAAAACAATTAGGCGCTGAGGAAAATAACGAGAGGCCCGATTCTGTGCCAAAGGTCTCCTCACAGGAAGGGAGCGTCTGTCACAGGAAGTGCTGCATGTTGGCCTCAGCTGGCGACTAATCTAATAAGCGCAGAGAGGCAGGGAGGGCGAGTGACGCTTGACTCCAGGGCCGTGCTCAGATTCCCTCTCCCGAGTGAAACCCGAGTGAGGGAGTGAGGACAGGGTGGGGAACATGGGTTTAGGAAAACATGTCACGGCTACAGGATGTCCTCATTGCACACACGCCGAGCCGGAGAGGGTGCAGAGGGTCAATGGTTAGAACGTGCAACAAGCAGGATTGGGTTATGGAGATATCCGAGAAGTGGTAGCACCGTGTGAAAACCGATCCCTCTGACTCCAGTAGACCTGACAGAGCGAAGAAAAATGGGCGCTCTGATAAAAATGACGGTACGAAAAAAGGCCCGGAGATTCCGTAGGGAATCGGAGATTTGTGTTGGCTGTTAACCAGAAATAGCTTCTTTTTTTTTTTTTCATTACAAATGAATCTTTTCTGTCTCTGAGAAGAGCTCTTGAGGCACGTGTCCATGAAGAAGCACACGGAATCTTTGAGATGATATACGCTCGTTCTCTTATTAATGAACTGAAAAGTATTCTTTTAATCAGTACCACAAATTCTTCTATATGAATCTGTTCGAGCGAGAGAGAGAGGTACAGCAGCATTGGCTCTGTGCTCAAGTGCACTGGATGTGGTTTTCACTTCATTGCATATCCAGTGCGCTGGAACACAAGCGTCTCTAGCACTCACATGGCCAAGAAGAAAAGCACTGAGTTCTGGAATAACGGAGTACTGCAGCATCTGGTTTTGAATAGTTTCAATGGGAAAGTGCCAGTGATGTAAAAATGATCATGCAGATGATTGCACTGTTTCTTGGTACGTTAATTCAGCATGAATCCAGTTGAATTTGAGTAATTAGACGCTGGAAATCTAGCTACATAGAACCAACAACCATTCTGCTAAAATGATATTATATACAGTATACCCTAATTTAATATAAGTTATAGTTTTACCTTTAATGTTTACAAAGATAGAGGTTGGAGACTCCTTCCAGCTTTCAATTATGTGGTGCTGTTAGAGATAATTAACCAACATCTTCTGATCAATCCCAATGAAGAATTCAACAGCACCTGTGGTACGACATGAAAAGCGAGAGCTTTTTGATCAGGGGGAATTATTTCTGGTTTCGCTCTGAACGCCGAGCCGGAACACTGCTTACGGCTCGCGATCCTAACTGATAAAGAGAGACAGCGCTCGCCTTAGGCACGCTTTCGGAAACTTTTAGAAGGCCGCCCTTTCTCCACGTTATTTCCTGCGAAATGAAAAACACGCTATGCTAATAGTAATTTTTACTCGACTCTTCAAGGCTTTCAAACGTCCACACAGCGAGAGCTTCTAAGCCGAAGGACTCGACGCTAAAAGCTAACATATGTTGGAGCTCTGAGCCAATAGCTCATGCTGGCACCCAGGGGGAGGCTCAAAGGTCAACATATGACACCACAGAGGCCTTGCAGACCCGGATCAGGAGCGTCGGTGAGGAGATGCAGGCCAGGATGGTTTATCAGCCTGGAGAGTGCAAGTCAAGAGATAACACAATGGCCGTATTTCTGAAGGCTTGCTGTTTTACGGCTTCTGTAAATTGCCTTTCCTTTTTCCAAAATCCCTTTCTCATTCTGCACAAATTGCACATTTGGCCTGCAAAAAAAAAAAGCCCCAAAGCGGCCCACATCCGCTGCACACATTTGAAAACAACGTAATCGACTCGGTCGTCAGTGACAACAATCTAATCCGGGCTTGTGATTAGAGCTACGGGGTAATTACTGCAGTTCATACTTTAATAACAATTCACACTCCCAAATCAGCTTCGAATCCGGCAGAACATTTTGGGTCCGAAATGCTCTACGGCAGCCAAAATCTCCAAGCGAATCAAACCCCATGTAAAATTCCAGGCTAACCTTACTAACCGCACTGTTTAATGAAAGCTAATCGAATTGCTAAGTATCAGTAATTGGTGAGTTTTCTGGAAGGCTTTTACTGTTTTGTTTTTTTGGCCACTGAAACACTGGGAAAATTATTATTATTAAAAAAAAAAAAAAGTTAATTATCTGTGTTTTTCTCAGGCAAACCTCCTAAATATAGCACATGCACTCTCATGGCTTACATATGAACATATGAAATGGATTTTATTGAGAGAATCGAATGTAAATATAACTGTGTAACTACCAGCAGCTGTCAGAGTCTCTGTATTAATGACACAACACAAAAGCAAAACTGGAACAAACAAAAAAAAAATCGATTTTCCAGCCGGTAACACTTCCGAATGATACACAGAATGCCGCTGAAAATACCGAACAGACTTTTGATCTGTATTGTGCATAAACAGGGCAAAAATAATGATATCTTGAATCTGGCAAAGTGGAAATACCTTGATTATGGCAAATTTATCGGATAGATCTTATTATGCGAGTATTATGAATCAAATACGAGATTAATCAGCCTGTTTCTATTCATCTCAAGCTTGAAATCTTCTCAATCTGTTGGCAGATTAGTTTTGCTTCTTTCTATAAACAAATACGTAAAATGGGAAAAACGATCAGATGACAGAACGAGACTGTTCCAAGCTTGAAGATCTCTAAAAATAGGTTGAACAATAATACTGTATAAGAGGAAACGATAGACAAATCCGAGTATAGACAAGATACGTTCACCTGCTAAGATCTCATTTGTTCTGCAGTGTAGATTTGATTCATTCGCAAACGATTCTTTAAGGCGAACGAATCGGTATCAGTCACTGCCATAAACTGAGCCATTCATTTCATATAGTCGCTTTTAGTTGCCGCTGATGGCCTTTAAGGTGACCACACATACATTTTACGCACGTTTACATCATTTTGTATAAGTCGTATTTGTAGTTGCGCATACGCAGAAGCCCCGTTTGAACCAATCGGGAGTCAGTGAATCATTTCATTTATATTAGGGATTCACTTCACTCTCATTCGGTGTTCAAAGTCAAAATGAGCTTTTACATAGGTTTACTTAGCTGACGTTATCACTTACTGTGCTAGCTGACGTTAAGAAATCAGGAAGTACAGCGTGAATAAATCAAAAGTAATGTTAATGCGAATCTGAACAAATCATTTAACTCAACAGAATCAAATGAGTCAAATCACTGAAAAGATAAAAGAAAAAGAAAAATGTCAACACTAGTGGATTAGAGAACGTTCTTTTCTAGATAATTCTTTCTAAATGATGACGAGCGAATGTGCTTTCTCATCAGTGGTCATAAGGACATTGTTCACGTGAACCTTTTTGTGGTATTTAGTATATTGCATATTGCGATATATCAGTCAGTACAGGATTTCAGCGTTTTCTTGCCATTCAAGCGGCCCAAAATACTTGATTTCGTTGTGCCTTTTTAAAAAAATTTGTCTGGTTTTTTTCAGAAAACTGGCAAAAATGAGACCTTTTGGTGGAAAATCTGCTGTCATTTAAAAAAAAAGTTGCAAGCTCCCCTGAATATTTCGTCGTTTGCTCAATTTGGCGTTAATCTCTGCGGTCGCAAAATCCTGGAGGGCCTGGTGTATGTATACATATCGTTTGGAGTATTTATAACATTATACAACTATTTTGATGCTCCGTCCTGAAACAAGCACATTTCTATGCAAATGGTGACTGACTTTTGACACTGCATTTCAACCGAGCGCACACGACTGTACAGCTTTAGGGCTTAGTGACACATGTGTGCCTTTTTTTGTGAAAAGAACATTTTTGGAAGAGTTTCCATTTCGGTACCCATTGATCTGAAATCAGATCAGACACCAGCAGGAGATTTATTAACCACGTAGGATGGAAAGAGAGAGAGACAAAGAAAGAGACAGAGCGAGAGAGAGAGAGAGAGAGAGAGAGCACTTAAAGTAATGGAGGTTCAATATCATGGCCCCCTATGGGAGCTCTGCTGCTAAGCCATTAGATAAGTGTGTGTATGTGTGTGTGTGTGTGTGTGTGTGTGTGTGTCTAGGATTTTATTAAATGCCCTACACCACATTTGCTGTTAACTCCAGTGTAAAATAAGTGTGGATTAGTGTGCTCAAGAGGTTCTTTCAAGAACAACATGACCCTGATACATACAACTCCGAAATTAACTGAAGCTTCTGCGTGAACTATGTGAACATGTTACTGCTTCTGAGCAGAGACACACACACACACACACACACACACACACACACACACACACAGAATCACAGGATTCTTCTTCACAAAAGCTGTAATGGTCACATGACCTTTCAGAACATGGTGCTGCGTAGAAGAAATCCTCTTCGTTGGAGAAACAAACCCCCACCTTTCTAAACGAGTGTCATGCTCCTGACCTCCTCCAATCTGCACAGCGCATGCAATATGATATCGTTGAACCGAACGAGAGAACGAAAAGTTCGAAAGCGTAAAGGGGAAACTCTGGCAGCGCGTTCATGAAACCGCAGAAGCTTAGAAAATGGTTAAAGAATGCATTTTTGCCTCTGAGTTCATTGTTTTCAGCTTCAGAGCGTTTCCTTCGGGCTTTTCTCGTGTATATTTGTTGTTTCTTGGAAAGTCACGTTCCATCATTTTTCCATTACTTTCGATAAATTCCATATAAAACCCTTATGTCATACTTGATGCATAAATCAGCTGTTCGACATCATAACAACACGAAAGATGGAATCAACAGCGTGGACTACCGTCTGGGCCGGATTATCTAATGGGCATTATGGGCACAGGGGCCCATGCGCACTTGGGGCCCAAGCGAGGGGAAGAAAATGTTTTTTTCTTTCCGGGGGGCAATGTCTGGTTGGACCACACAAGATTAAAAAAGACGCGCAGCACTTAACGTCTATGGCGACGTAGGCCGTTGGCAGAGTGGCGCCTGAAAGTAGCTTTTGAGGCGTTCGAATCCGCCTTTTGCCGAACTCGCTCTTCTCTCTTTTCACATCACATATCAGATCGGAAAGGCATTTACTCTCAATAAAAATGAAGAAAATATTTGAAAAGTGGAAATAAAGTGCCTAACGACGGCGTTTAATAATAAAGTGTTTATCGGTTAGGGGTGGGTGTCTCAATAAGGTGGCATCCATTGAATAATTTTTTAAAATATAGTCATTTACACTCGATGTTGTTACTGCACCCTGTTACAATATGTACAATAATACTGAGGTGCAAAGAGTATCTGCCACTATTTATAAGTATAATTGGGGCGTTAGGGGTTTCTATAAGACATTGTGCCCAGGGCCGCCGAATTGTGCAGTAGATCAACAGACAAAACAAAAGAAAGAAGGGGGTTCTGTTTCGAAGCAAAGCAGCATATTCAAGTCTGTTCGGTTTAATTTCATTGGAGCTGCTATAACTCAGGAGTTGATCCTATAAACAGCTGGGATGACAACAGATCAAGAGACAGATTAAATAAATGACACACGGGGACGTTGACCAGGGTGGAGCCAGAGCAAGGAAAACAGGAAGCAAACATGACCGGGGTATATTATTTAATCTTCGTTAAACGAGGAGAAAAAGAGAAAAGAGAAGAGCTGCACACTGCATTTAAATGCCCCTCGTTTAAACGATTAAACACGGCAACGCTTATCTTTTATTCTTTGTGAATCGGACTGAAGCGAATCAGACACCGAGACGCAGGAGTGAGTGAGTGAGTGGAAAAACACGGACATGAGAAGAAAGACAGCTCCACGCAGTATCTCGAAACTTTAAACGACATGAAAGCGGTGGAAGAAGCAGGGAAAAAAAAAAAAAAAGAAAACGAGTAGGAGTAGGAGAGGGTTATGATGTGCGTAAAGTAGCTGGAAAGTCTTTAATGTTAGAGAGGTCACACAGTAATGGACGAAGAGTGAGATGAGTAAGAGCAGAGAGAAAAGGATGGATTGTATGAGAGAGAGAGGGGGGAAAAGATTGAGCTGAGTTTAGACAGGTCTGCCGGCTGCAGAGACAATGACGCAGATGGCAGAGATAAACAGATGCCGCGTCCCTCCTCCAAACCTTAACCCCCCCCCCAAACATATAATTAAAGCTGAGAGCTATAAGGACATAAACAATATCATGTACAGACTGGATGTACAGACGGAAAAGAGAACAGACAATAAGGCATCAGGGACGTGATGTGAATGAGTCCTGACTGAGGTAAAACAGACAGAAAGAAAGATGGAGGTGGAGGACTGACTCAGTCCATCGTATCACATTACATAATTGATGCTAACACTATATTTCAAAAGGGTACCTACACCGGACCTCATAAGCATCGTATAAAGCTTTAATCAAAACTAATCCAGGAGGATTTCTGTACGGCTGGAAGGGATTTGAATGTTTCATGTAGTTTTATGACTCTGTCTTAATATGAATAAGAGAATTTCATTATTCATTAGATGTGTTATTAGGCTTAGATACGAACGGTCGTGTGTGTAATGTTCATGCTTATGCTACAAGATATTAGTCAGTCTTCATCAACAGCACATCTGTAAAGAGTTGAGGTTTTATTTACCTCAGCAAGTCTCAGCAATGTGTGTATGAATCCCACCTAACGTGACATTCACTCAGTGATAGCACCGGAGCGGGAGTCGGACATCAAGAACCATCCCTGAACAAAAGGCTACGTGACTGTAATTAGCATTCAGAAAGACATCTGTCTCGACAATCCTATCACCTCACCATTTGGGGGTCACACCTGTAAAAGACAGCCGTACTGTGAGAACGGAAAGCGGTCGCATCAAATGCTATCCTTAATTTACATTTAAAGTGAAACTTCATTTACATTACGTACAGGAAACCTGGTTTATTGATATTGTTTGGGGTTCGCTTTGACTCCGACGAAGTTATTCTTCTTTGAGATCTTCGACATCCTCATCATTTTTTCTTACATTCTCCATCTGCTTTTGTTTATGTTTTGCCTTTGTTTTAGTTTCTGGTCTCGTCCACAGTCATGCCGCTGGTTTGCTATCTGATTGTGTTCACCTAGTTTGTGTTAGCTATTGATTAGTCTGCCTATTTGAGACCCTGTTGACGTGGAGTATCTTTGCGATGGCTTGTCATACGTTTGTGTTGTTTCCTTAGTTTCCTCCTGTTTGCCTGGCTCATGATTGTGGCTTATCTGTAGTTGATACAGTATTTCCTGCCTGTGCTATGATCCACCACTACTTGCATTCTTGCCTCCTGCCTCATTCACCTACACGTTACAGCCATCTTGTATTTTGAGAAGTGTCCGCTAGGTATATCGGCTTCATGTAGCAGTCTAGAATTGGACGTTCCTTATCTGAAAGGCTGGTGGTTCACTTGCACTCAAAACTACAGTGAAACCTCCTTGCAATACAACATCACATATATAAAACGTGATTACAAATAAATGATTATCATGCCCTCAAGGTAAAGTGTTACAGCTATCAGTAGTTATCAGCTGAATGAATGATTTTCATACCCTCAAAATAAATACTGTTATAATGCACTACATACTCCTATGACTATTCTTCACATACCCCAGCCTGTGAGGAAGTTGGGGTCAGAGCACAGGGTCAGCCATGATACAGCGCCCCTGGAGCAGAGAGGTTAAGGGCCTTGCTCAAGGGTCCAAGAGTTGCAGTTCAGCAGTGCCGGGGCTTGAACCCCTGACCCCCGATCAGTAACCCAGAGCCTTAACCGCTAAGCCACCACTGCCCGTACCGTTTGGTCCTCACATATATCGTCCATGCAATCCTGTACGGTCCGATAATGTCAGTGAAATGAATGGAGGACAAAAATGCTGCCATAAAATCTACCCTAGTTCACGTAAAGTCAGTCGTGCTGCATAAAAAAACTTCATAAACTTAATGCAGCTTAATGTCACTTCACAAGTTTTGACATTGTTTCATGACTCACCCAGCAGTTATTTTTTTTTAAATAAAAGAAAAGAAAAAGATTCATGCAACGGTTATGAACTGCTACATACAACAGGCCGAATGTGGTAGCCTTCAGATGAAGCATTAACACGTCAAAAGTAACCGTGGCACCTAAAATAAAGCCTTCGGAACATGTCCTAAATGTCACTGAGAAGCCTGTGAGCTCCGAGTCCAAGCCTCACTGACATTTATATCCGTTCTTTTCCACGGTCATGAAATAAGTGAACCTTATGAAGAGCTGCCATTTTCAGAACAGGTCTGTCAATCTTGATGACCCACAAAAAAAAAAAGAAAAAAAAAGAAAAGAAAAGAACCGTATAGGTTTTTTCTTCTGAAGCACTTACAGAGTATTAAAATGCCTCGGAGGAGCACCCTACACCCAACACACCATTCCTATGTCCTGGAGCTGTTATTACTCTGTGCTCGGTGTCTCTGGTCCCAGGTGAGGAGAAACTAGGACGATATTGGACAGTAGGATTGCATTATGCTCTAAAAATCTGAGACTGGATCTGAGGTGCAAGGGGACGATAGAGACAGCTAAAGATAACAGTGGAAATTGAACAGAACGAGAAGTGGAGGGAAAAAGAAAGAGACCTCAGAGTCATTTACATTGATTTACTGTGCAGACGATTTTATCCCAACAGACTTCATTCTGCACTCGGGATCGATTCAGGGAAGGACATCATTATCACGGCTGGATTTTTTAAAAAGGGATTTTACTCATATACTGTATGTATGTAGACACTTAACGTCTGAACTGAACGTCTGAACTCCTCCATGTACAGTGTTAAAAAGTTTTCCTCCTTTCTGTTCTTTGATTTTTCACACTTATTAACATTTAACATGCAACACACAATAACAAAAGAAGGTTTATTAAAAAAAAACCAAACCATATGCCCTGTGTGAGTTGCCCCCCTTGTTAAACATACTATAACTGTGGTTGTCCACACTGAGTAATTTCTCTACTACACCCAGGCCTGATATTACACCTGTAAAATCAAGGCACACTTAAATGACTCTTGACACAGTAAGGTCCACCAGAAATCCTTAAAGCTACACATCATGCGACCCAAAAAATTCAGGAACAATTGAGAAAAAGTATTGAGATCTATCAGTCTGGAAGGGTTATAAAGCATTTCAAAGCTTTGGGAACAGCGAACCACAGTGAGAGCCATTATCCACAAATGGCGAAGACATGACAGTGGTGAACCTTCCCAGGAGTGGCGGCCCCCAAAATTACCCCAAGGCGCGGCGACGACTCATCAAGAGGTACAAAGACCCCACAACAACGTCAAGAACTGCAGGCCTCCCCTCCAGTTAAGGTCAGCGTTCATGCCGCCACCATCAGGAAAGACTGGGCAAAATGGCCTGCATGGCAGAGTTCCAAGGGAAAACCACTGCTGAGAAAAGAACTCAAAGCTCGTCTAATTTCTCCACAACACATCTTGATGATCCCAAGACTTTTGGGACAACATTCTGTGGACCGATGAGACAAAAGTGGAACTCTTTGGAAAGTGTGTGTCCAAGTATATCTGGCGTGAAGGACACTGCATTTCATAAAAGACATTATACCAACAGTAAAATATGGTGGTGGTAGTGTGATGGTCTGGGGCTGTTTTGCTGCTTCAGGACCTGGAAACTTGCCGTGATAAAAGGAACTATAATTCTGCTGTCTACCAAGAGATCCTGAAGGAGAATGTCCGACCATCTGCTTATTCTCAAGCTGAAACGAACTTGGGTTCTGCAGCAGGACAATGATCTTAAACACACAGCAAGTCCACCACCGAATGGCTGAAAAAAACAAAATGAAGACTTTGGAGTGGCCTAGCCAAAGTCCTGACCTGAATCCTATTGAGATGTTGTGGTATGACCTTAAAAAGGCCGCTTTGCTGCACACCCTCTTATGTACTGAATTAGGACATTCTGCAAAGATGAGTGGGCCAAAATTCCTCCAGGACGCTGTAAAAGCCTCATTGCATTCAAGCGCTTGGTTGCAGTTGTTGCTGCTAAGGGTGGCCCAACCAGTTATTAGGTTTGGGGCAATCACTTTTACACAGGGCCATGATGGTTTGGTTTTTCACCTTTAATAATAAACACCTTCATTTACAAATTGCATTTTGTGTTTACTTGTGTTGTCTTGACTATTGTTTAAATTGGTTTGATGTTCCAAAACACTTAAGTGTGACAAACATGCAAAGGAACGAAATGAGGAAGGGGCAAACATTTTACACCACTGTATGCCTTTTCTGAACTATTATAAAACTGGAAATAAAATGAAAGTGTCAAGTTGAACCAAATGTGTTATACGACTCCCGCTCCCAGAAGTGGATCTCCTTCACACATGGTGAGGTCAGCATCTGAGTTCACATGAAGCGAAACCTAGACCACTGTCTTCAGATGAATCAGAGATCGATTCTCTGAATCACCCTCGAATCTTGGTACCAATGGGCAAGTCCGGAAAAAAAGTGCAAGTGTACTAGAATCCCAGAATAGAGCTTGACAGTTGAGGGTTAAAGTCCTTAGCGCAAAGGTTTCAGCAGTGGCTCTCTGGTACTTCAGGGATTTGACCTAACAGTGTCCCGGTCACTAGTGCAGAGCTACCAGTGGAGCTGAGCATCTGTCTTGCATCATCTGTACATTTCCAACATTTCCAACTAAACGTTTTACACATGTTAGTGAGATTTTTTTCAAAAGTTTATTAACTAAGATCCAAAATAAAGAGCGGTAATGTGAATGTGCAATCGGATCAATTACATGCGTTTAGAATAATTATTCCGAATAAGACAATATTGTGATTAAGGTGTTTACGAGTTGCTTTTAGAATACTCCTTTCATGTACCCGTTTTACATGTTATAGAACATAGAGCGATTAAAGACACACGTCATTACGTCCTCACGTCCTCACGCCACGCTGTCCGACGTTCCCTCCAGAATTTCACGTATCTACATACAGTTGGTCTTCGTTATGGAACCGTATACAGTTTTGGGTGTTTTTATTTTTAATTTTCTGAAAGCTTCAAGTGCAGTAAATTATTTGTGCTGTACGTGCAAATAGAAGACTGCTTTGAAGCCGTGGGCTGCGTCCCAAACCGTGTACTTACCATCTATATAGTAGCCGTAATACATATATTTCTCCTACTATACAGTAGGTAAGTTTGCGGTTTGGGACGCAGCCGTGCTCTCTTGTTTGCCTACAAACGGTTGAGCGCTGCCGTGTGTGTACGTGTCCTGTCGCACAATGCGGTGAAAACTCTCACACAGTGTGATTAATGTGTGTACATGTCGATAACGCACTTCGATAATGCGACTAAAACAGGAATAGTCCAAACGTCTTAATTCCATTTGTGTTTAATTCGAGTATGACTTTAGTCAGATTAATGTCATCAATAATCTCTGTTTACATGCCAGTTTCTTGATCATAGTATCGTCTTAATCGGGTTAATATCGTATTATTGTTGTCCATGTAAATGTACTGAATGACAGTTCAAGCAAAAATAGTAACAAAAACAAACAAACATTAAAATAAGATTTTTATCTGTGAAAATTACCACATAGATATATATACGAGTTAAAGGTGGCAAGACTCTTAAAAAAACTTTAAAAAGTAAAAAAGTATACTTAAAAATACACTAAAATAATTTTGCACTTTTCAGTAGAAATGCCCCAAACTGCATATTCATTAAGACAAACGACTTTAGACAAGATTTCTTTGCTCAACTGATCGACGCTATTCTCCATAGACTCTATTAGCAAATCAACTCGCACATTTTTACACACTTCAGTCATTAGTAGGCTGCAGTGCTGCCATTACTGTTGAACATCCAGCAGTGAAGCAATCGGTTGAAGTCATCAGCACGCCAGCCAGCTTACAGTCACAGGGAGACGGCGTTTAATCCAGAAATCTGTTTTCGTCACCTTTCATCGTATCCACTTAGCTTCAGCAACTTGTCAAATCTGTCCACCTCAGCCAAATATATTTTACATATTCTTGATTTGCACTCTTATTGGCAAAAATGTGGATGGAATCGGTACAAGTGCATCGTCAGACCACTCTGGCTGCCATCTGTCTTAACAGAATAATGACCCTGAGAAAATGGAGCATTCCTCGGCCATCAAGGCCTGACGACAAGCCATTTGGCTCCAGAGATGGAGATCGGAGTTCTTAAAAATGTACAATTGGAAATTTATCATCTAAAAAAAAAATATGGATGTGATTTATGTTTTTAAACCGTGATGCGGTCAGTAAGTCTCGGGAAATATTAGACGAGTGAGCAGCTGTTGAGCAGATGTGTGAGAATCCTTTCTGCCCCTTTCTAACAATACACACAAATCTCTTATACTGATGTCTTCTTTAATTCTCACTGGCAACACACACACAGACACACACACACATACAGACACACACACTCACTCTTTCTCTCTCTCTCATATCAAGCTGAGACTTCCAGTATTGCCCATGCAGCTAAGAGCTTGTTGGATTGCCGATAAGTGGCTTTCTACCAGCATAGCAACGGGTAGTAAAACTAAAAATGAAAGTAACTGGGAAAGAGAGTGCTGCAGAGAGCGACGGAGAACAAAAAAAAAATTCTACAACCCATATACGTCGATCCATCTGACTGGGTGTATTTCTCTCGCAGATGAGAGAAAAGTGTCTTCACATCAAGGTCCAACTGTGACTGCGTTTGTCGAGCAGAACGGCTATTTTTTGCCGGTGCAGCTACAAGATGGTGGTCAGCTTCGTGGAGTGGCTCTCAGAATCAATTAGAGTCAAAGGAAACCCGAGCAATCAATTCAGCGTGTGACCACGGAGAGAAAGCAGAGCTCAGCAAGCCTCTGAGAAACTCCGAGCCAACCTTCAATACATTCCCAATAGTGATTCCACAAACAGGATGCAACTGTAATGTTCAAACGACTGGGACGCAAGAGGAAGTACCGGATCTTGATAAATTTAACAAGATTTACTTGTCCAGAAGAGCCACACTCAAAAATCGGCATATAATGATTTCAATATTTTTATACTAAGAATTGACAGTCTGTACTGAGTTTTATTGTGATAGTAGTGGCCAAAAATGCTTGGTCTTTTGCTGCGGCTTTTTCAAAATGTGTGATTTAACTTGGTTTATGTGTTTTTTTATGGATATACTATACTGAAATTGCAATCTCATGAAATTGCTTTGCACGGTCTTTTGCAGCGGTGTTTGCTTTTAAATGAGACCTTTTAGCTGTAGTCATGTTCAACCTAGATACAACCAATGTACATCTGGATGGACAGATGTATGTATGGATGGATGGTTTGATGGATGGACAGATGTATGTATGGATGGATCGATGGATGGTTTGATGGATGGACAGATGTATGGATGGATGGATGGATGAATGGGTGGATGGTTGGATGGATGGACAGATGTATGTATGTATGGATGGATGGATGAATGGGTGGATGGTTGGATGGATGGACAGATGTATGTATGTATGGATGGATGGATGAATGGGTGGATGGTTGGATGGATGGACAGATGTATGTATGTATGGATGGATGGATGGTTTGATGGATGGACAGATGTATGGATGTATTGATGGTTTGATGGATGGATGGATGGTTGGATGGATGGACAGATGTATGGATGGATGGATGAATGGGTGTATGGTTGGATGGATGGACAGATATATGGATGGATAGATGGATGGATGGTTGGATGGATGGACAGATGTATGGATGGATGGATGAATGGGTGTATGGTTGGATGGATGGACAGATATATGGATGGATAGATGGATGGATGGTTGGATGGATGGACAGATGTATGGATGGATGGATGAATGGGTGGATGGTTGGATGGATGGACAGATGTATGTATGGATGTATGGATGGATGGATGAATGGGTGGATGGTTGGATGGATGGACAGATGTATGTATGGATGGATGGGTGGATGGTTTGATGGATGGATAGTACTTTATTAATCCCCAAGGCGATATGTGGGGGCTACAACAGCCATGACTACTTGAGGTTGCAAGAATTTACTTGTTTTATTGAACTTTTAAATCTCAGCTTTGTGTTGTCATATTTATAAAATGATGCCATAATGTTTGGTTAATTTTATAACCTTCTTATAAAGAAGATGTATCCATGGTTTGCAGGATAAGCTGACTAAGTACTTTCTTACACTAAGCACAGTACATTACTTTATTTATATTAAACTCAGTCTTTGAGCAATGCCTTTTTTTAAATGTGTCCTCTGCTCAAGGCAATTTCACTTAAGCAACTTCACCTTCAAGGCAGAAACTGAAAAGCGTCTCAGTTCTCTACAAACTCTGTCCCACGTGCAAATCCCACACAACTGTCTGTGTTTAAATCCTCACCGTCCACGCCCTAAATGTTCACTGGCAAGGTCCAGTTCAAGGGTGCTAGACTCCAGTCTTGGAGAATCACAGCAGCCAATGTGGTCCCTTATTTCACACATCTGATTCATCTCATCAGCCATCTTCCAAGAACTGGAGTCTCTAAAAAAATAACAGTGCAACCTACAGCAATGTTTCTTGATTTTTTTTGTAGCCAGTGTCCCCTAAATCCCATGTACTCCGTCAGCATGGATCTATTAAAAATGTTTCAAATCATTTTTATTTGGAGCTTTCTATTCCTGAAATTTCCACATATGGTCTGAGTTCAATTTGCTGCTCGGACCAACATAATAACTTTTATAGTGTGGGTTGTAATTTCCACCACTGTAACAAAAACAAACAAACAAACAAACAAAATCATGGACCCCTTGGCTATGCTTCTGGGACCCCTGGAGGTCCCTGGACCCCACTTTAAGAACCATTACTCTACAGTATCGCTATGATTTCATCCGATTGTTCGGCTTGCTATCTTTAGGTCAGACAGTCAGTACAGTAATAGTAGTTCATGTAATGGAGCAGAGATTTTGCTTAGACTTTCGAGGGCAAGGACCTGAAGAGCTTAACTCACTGAGGCATCAAAACCTAAATTATTCACTCTGTCAGTACACAAAACTTAAAATAAGGATAGTCCATTCTACATTTACCGTAAAGTGTGAGTTCAGAAAAAGAATGGAGTGCTCTGTTCTATTTGAACGCATTGTTTTAATCTATATAAAGGCGTAATAACGTCTTGGAAATAGCAAAAGAATAAAATGCCACTTCCGTTCACGCCAGGCGCTCACATATGATGAAAGCAATTACGGAGACAAACGCATTATCTGAGTTGTGTTCAAAAGCATTACTAGCATGTTATTCCTCTCGTACCTGCTGAAACAAACGCACCGCTTATTTCCACACAATGTTCTTTGATTTGGATCTCAGTGGCTAATCTGTCACTAGCCATCATGCTAGTCCATACAGCTAGCAAACACATACACAAAAACTAAACATCATTTCAACCCTTCTGTTTTTGATTTTCTTTTTTTTCTCGACCAAAAATATTCTGTGACTGGCACGGTTGGTCATACTAGCATGTGCCTGGCAGATGTATTGGCACATCCTGCTGGTAGTGAGGGAGAACACTGCGAGGGAGAACGCAGTAATAGAGCATGTGGTGAGAGAAAACATGGTTTCGTAGCCTCTCGCCGTGTTCTCTCTCTGTGCACTTTCATACACGCTGCTCTTCTTCACCAGGTTCTCTCTATCGGGTTCTCCCCACCGTCTGCCTCACATTGCTGCGAATAAAACACACTGTGTGCTCATTTTACTCAAAAAAGGTCAATCAGGCTCAAAGACTATTCCGAAAGAGGTGTACATCTTTTCAGAAAGACTAGCAGTGAGGTTTCCTAAGACGTATAACTCGACAACAAGTAACGCTAAATATTTTATTTCAAATGAGTAAACAGTTTTAATGGACCCGTCCAATTTGGACCCCAAAAACACCACAGATGGGACGCAGGGTCAAACGTAGCACAACCCAATATGGGTTTGCTTGTTCTAATTCAATTGAGAAGAGTTGGTGATACTGAAATAATTTCATTCGCACGTTCATTTTTGAGTAGCACCGAAACAAGCTCGCAACTTGTGACTGAATTTAATTTCGAATAGGAAGTAGTTTCACCTCCTACAGCCTCAGAAGCCCCCCCTTTTTATTTTTTTAACTACATCTACTATTCATTGAAGATCCAGTCAATAACGGATTGCTAGACATTTGCTAAACATTGTTTGGAGGGGGTGCACACATTAATTTCTTACAGTTAAAAGGCTCCCTGGCTAGAATATGTTTTAGACTGCCTGGTGTAAAGAGGTGGAAAGTGCTAGAAACACATGACTGAGTTTCCCAAAAGCACTGTGAAGTGAAGATCATATTTTCTGCGAGAGAGAGAGAGAGAGAGAGAGAGAGAGAGAGAGAAAGAGAGAGAGTGTTCGATGTCATGCTCGCGCTACCGTTTAATGCCGATGATTATGCCGCGATGCTTTTGGGAAACTCTGCCCAATTTACTTCAGTTTGGTTTATTGTCTCGAAGAAGGAAATTCGCTTTGCATTGAGACTGGTAATAAAAAAACAAAACCAAGCATAACATCAGATAGTGCCATCAGTGTTAATAGTAAGGCTAATACTGCTGAAGAAGGAGAAGTATGATGATGTTCTTGACCCCATGGTACCATGTGCCCTACCTGTGAAAGAGCTCAACGCTCTAAATCTATCACATAAACATCTAACTTTCAAACACCGGATTGTTGTTCACATATCAAAATGATTATGATATTGTCTGTGTTATTGGCCAGCCAGTATTTGTAGTGGTTTCATATCTCGGAGAATATAAACAGAGCTGCTAAAATGCCCAACAGCATAGAAGGAAAAAAACAACAACATTAGGAATATGAAAGAGAAGAGCGCTGTGGACAGAAGCAGCTAATGAAGGAGTTTGAAGAAAACCCAGATGGTTAGTTACACTCCAGCATTAATGCTTTATGATATTTATGAGTATCTACTGGGAAAATGTAGATATATTATCAATATTGTAGTAGACTGGAAGGCATTTCCCATTTCTCTTCACAATGCATAATATCATCATATCATGAAGATACAGGCCAAGCGTTTCAGTTCCAAGAACAGGAATCTGAGGCTACACTGGATATGAGTTCATGGAAACCGGACAGTTAAAGAATAGGAAGAGATGAAGTGATGTTTTTCCAATCTGTATGTCTGATTAGGAAAGCAGGTTGCGTTTCGGACATGAAATAAAGCATAAACGCCTAGATTTTCACCCAGGTTTAAGGACTGACCATAGAACGTACGGTTCCACATCCTCTTGGTGACCACGTTACCCGGAGGTTTGTGTCCATACTCGCTCATAGTCTCGTTCAGGGCATGAGAGTAGAGCAGCACTCCGTCATGGAAGCCTCCGGCTATCATGTTCATCTGCAAAGAAAAAAAAAACCGAACAAAAGAAAAACAATGATAGTCAATATCTCAAACTGACTGACTGAGCACCAGTGTTTTGTGGTTAAATGGATGCCACGCAGTGCAGGTAATGTCACTCTGTGAGCAAACAGTATCAGTAAACTCGTAAAAGGTCAAAGTGAGCTATTATTTCTACACTGAATATAAATATACACGCAACAGAATACATGCACTGCTGCACTGAGAATAACCCCACCATCAAAAGTGACTCAGTGAAGGGCTTAGGGTCCCTATCCAGTGTCTCTTCAATGGACACTGTGTGTGTGTGTGTGTGTGTGTGCATAGTGCATAGCAATATATTAGCTACAGTCAAACATTGTACACTAACAATATATATATATATATATATATATATATATATATATATAAATATATATATATATATATATATATATATATATATATATATATATATATATATATATATATGTATATATATATGTATATATATATAGGTTTAACGGCAAATACGTGTAGATATGAAGTAGGTGTATAAACTAGCAACTGAGTGTGAATGTAAATGACGTGCAATTAATGAGTAGGATTACATGTAACGATCATGATGTTCTCGGACATGTTAGCGAGCTAGCTTTGTACGAGGGTCACCATACACAACTAGCTGACTAGCTAGCCTTCTAGCAGGAGCTTCATATTCAAATGAAATGTCACGTGTTTGAAAATGTTTTTTTAGCAAATGTTCCCATCCAGAGCGAATCAAAGTCCCGGCGAAGTGGCTTGAAGCACACAGCGTTATTCAATGGGTTGACGTAATTTCCACTGAAACAGGAAGTCAGTGCGGGACATATCCAGTTGTTCCTCTGCCTTTATAACTAGCAAATAGCGTTTGGTGTGACTCATAGCCAGTACTACATAGGCTACGTACTATTGATTTTTATCATGTTGGGGCGGGACACTTCAGATTCTAGAGAGCATTTGATTGGACAAAAAAAAAAAATCTGATGAGAAGCTGAAGTACAGAGTGATGTCATCAAAATAGTTGATCCATATTGGTGGTAAAGCGAGTCTGTACATTTTGAATGCACATATCTTCAATGTTTTTACACGCACTAGCTTACAGATAACATTTCGGCTGACATATTCATTATTAAAAACCTCAAAACTTCAATTTGGATTTCATGGGGACTTTAAGAAGCGTTAGGTTGTGCAGTGTTTAGTCAATTTTAGACCCTTCATGTGGCTCATTTAGACTCAAGTGGTAGGATCAAGACAGGGGCAGTGGTGGCTTAGTGGTTAAGGCTCTGAGTTACTGATCGGTAGGTTCAAGCCCCAGCACTGCCAAGCTGCCACTGTTGGGCCCCTGAGCAAGGCACTTAACCCTCTCTGCTCCAGGGGGCGCTGTATCATGGCTGACCCTGCGCTCTCGCCCCAACTTCCTGACATGCTGGGGTATGCAATTCCCAAGAAAACAATTCCACTGACCAATAAAGACTCATTACTCGTTATCATTAACAGCAGGATGATCCGATTGCAGTGAGAAAGCGATTTGACTCTGAATCAACTCGACTGCGTAAGTAAGTGAACTAAGCGTGCCATGCATTTTGGGGTGGAGGTAGATTTTTTTGTTTTGCAGCTGTAACCTGTTAAAACTTGAGCCATGAGAAATCAAAACAGAACATTAATGGTGGACGATTTAACAAAATGATTTAAAAGGATGTTCTCAGTACTTCTCACTCCACAGCATGTTTCCTTTCTTGCATGTTGGTTTGTTAGTGCAGTGTGAAACCAAACCAACCAGCAAATATACATAGTGCCATATATGTGCAATAGAATAACGGTATAACCTGAAACGTCCAACTCAAGTCCTCAAGGTCTGGCACCAATTATGGACAGACGTCCATGTTAAGAGTTTTGGCATCTGACGATGGATTTGTCCGCCAAACATGTCTAGTCTTGTTTGAATTCCAATTATAGCATATTAATAATATCTTAATTACTTCAGATCCAGTGATGGCTGCTGTCAGTTGATGTCAATCTGCGAAGCATAGAATTTATATTTATACGCTTTTCTCACTGCTCTCGGCCTGTGTCTTGTCACTACCGTTTTTTTTTAATCATCTCTTCCCCTCAACTTACATCAGCGTTCCCATTCTCCTGTGTCTACACGTTTGTTTCCATTCTTAATCACTACTGATGAATGAGAAAAATATGGGAGATGACAGAGCCCTGAAGGAAAATACACAGCTATTACTCAACTCCAAGTGGCTTGAGAATGCGAAGTTTAACAGCAATCTACCCAAGCTGGAAAAAACTAAACAATAAAACAACCCCAAAAACCCCCCAACCCACCTGCTCATTATTTGCTCTAACAGCCAAGAGCTATAAGGGTAATTTTTAGGTGCTGGAGCTGGAACTGCCCTGTACCAAGCACTCATCAATCAAACATTTTTAAATTATTTTTTTTTTATCTAAGCAACAGCTGGAATGAACTCAACACCCACAGGTGGTTTACAGCAGGAGGGCCCAGTTACACTGTCAAACTGGATAAGTTCATTTAACTCAAAAAATTTGAGAAAACTAATTTCCTCAAAATTTTTAGGTTGATAAATCAATTTCTTTAAGCCAAATACACTTAAATATAACACAAATTTTACTCAAACTCTGTCAAATTTTTGAGTTAAATGAACTTATCTGGTTCTGTCTATCCAGAGTCTATCTTTTAAAAAAAATAAATAAATAAATTCAAAGCTCACGCAAAGAAATGCATTAGAGCAAACATGCCTTCAAAAATAATGAAATGAAATGTTTCTATATTTTAAAAAATACTGTAAAATCCAGTAAACAGTAATAAAATAAAACAAAGAAAAATATTTGGGGTGACGACCCAATATTTATATATTTTAATATATTTATTATAAATATATATAGTATTCACAGGTAGTTTTTGTGCAGTTTTATAAAGAAATGAGCTGTAAGTGTTATTGAGCGTCTTCCAGAACCAGACACGGTTCTTCTGGAGACTTTGACTGTTTGACTTTGACTTAGTTTTACAGTGAAACCCATCAGCTTTCATTGTGTGTGTTGTTGTTGTTGTTTGTCGGAAAAATCTCTCTTACCACTTAATACGCTGCTTTCTTTACTGACATACAAACATTTCTCTATAAAATGTCATTTCGTGTTAGAAAACGAATTTGGGAATCCAAAATGTTCTTTGTACTTTGTACTGATAAAAACTGAATAACTATAAGTTTGTGCTAAAAACAATAGGGCGCCTAAAACTTCTGCACAGAACTGTATGTGTGCAGCGCATATTACGCTGAGTAGAACACTAACCAATTAGACACTTTTCACACCACAGCGAGGTTAAATTCCCGACTCGTTAAAGCAGTACCGGCTGTAGCATAAATTATAGAGTTGAATTAATGTGCTTGTTCTAATGTGTTTCTAATTGTTTCTATAGTAACAGCTGACACACAGGGACTTGTATGGTTGACTTTACACATAATCTAAGGCTAACAGTAAGCGTCAGGAGTTAGGTTACCTCGGTCATATACACTACAGGGCCAAAAGTTTGTGGACACCGGACCATCACACGCATATGTGGTTCTTCGCCAAACTCTTGCCACAAAGTTGGAAGCGCAAAAATGGTATAAAATATGGTTTCCATCACGGGAACTAAGAGGCCCAAACCTGTTCCAGCATGACGATGCGCCTGTGCACAACGCGAGCTCCATGAAGACACGCGGTGTTAAGGTTGGAGTAGGAGAACTTGAGCGTCCCGCACAGAGCCCTGACCTCAACCCCACTGAACACCTTGGGGATGAACTGGAACACCGAGTGCACCCGAGGTCTCACTAATGCTGTTGTAGAGGAATGAGCACAAATCCCCACAGCCACGCCCCAAAATCTAGTGGAAAGCCTATCCAGAAGAGTTGAGCTTATTATAACAGCAAAGTGGGAATCAATCTGGAATGAGATGTTCAACAAGAGCATACGGGAGGTGTGATGGTCAGATGTTCACATACTTTTGACCATATATAGTGTATTTATTCGTTTTACGTATAACGTTGTTCATATTTAACAGCTGTGAGACTGCGTTGTTATTACCCTACCGCTCCACTCCTAATCTGTGTTCGGTGATTTCCTTTGGTGAAGATATGAACGTGAGACTAAGTTTAGCACCAGCGGCTGCTGTACGACAGCGGCGGATTGGTGCTTCCACTTCTTGACAGAATGAGCAGTGGAACGTAAAGGAGAGGGGGAACAGAAAGAGGCGCTTCCAAAAAGAGCAACCGGATAGAGAGAGAGAGAGAGAAACAACGAACGGGGAGATGAAAAAGTGAAGTTGCTATGGCAACTGTAGACATCTGCTGCATGGACTCATGCACATTGAACATGTGTGCGTGACAGAAAGAGAGACAACGATTGAGAGAGAGAGAGAGAGAGAGAGAGAGAGAAAATTAAATGGAAAACGATGATAGAAAAGCAGAGATTTATGGAGAGGGCGAGCGAGAAGGGAGCAACAAGTAGCCTGCAAGTTTCAAGTCCAGATTAAATCTTGATGATCATCAGCATCATTTTTATATACACATTACTTTCCATATATAAACATTCTATTTTATTCATAGGACTGCATTAAAGCCGATATTTCCTGGCCACTTTAATAGGAACACTCATTCGTGCACTCATCCAATCAATTAATGCTCACATCAAACATCAAAATGTGAAGACTTGGTCAATTTAATATTTGCTTTATAGATTTACAGTTCTACTCTCTTGACTCATGATGATCATGTTCATGTAACTCATGATGATCTAAATTTGATGGCATTATTTTGACCCAATCTCTCAATATCTAACATCCTACAATCTATGAATCAGACACTTGCTCAACTGGAATTCAGTCGACTCATACATGTCTAATGGCTGGGAATGGCGATCAAAGCTAAACCATACAATGTAAACATAGCGAGATGGGATTAGAGCAGATTCTACGCGTTCAGCCGTTCGGGACTTGGATGACATTTTAGTAAGAGCACTAAGCAGACAATACCTCAGCATTTGGAACAGATCCAGAGTAATAGTGAGAGAGAAAGTGAGGATAATGTCATGATCCGGATGCACACACGTGATACAGATCTGAACTGATGCCCCACATCCCATCATATGCATCATATCCACTCCATTCCATATGGAGTCATGTCACATTTTCACTCTTGCGTCACGACGCCAAGAGAGCGTTTCTTCCCCCCATCTATATCGGACCTTGTTATCTCTGATTAGTTCATTCTTTAGTCCTGATTGCCATTCCAATTTGTGTCTCTGACTTTAACCGACCTCGATTTGTTAAATTAGCTGCCATATTAATGAAGTGCCCCGCATGCAGGATTCATGCCTGTTTACCAACACTTCCTGTCACTTCATTAACTGCATTTCTTTTCTCAGCTGTCTCGCTTTCCAGCCCTCACTCCCTTGTTTCCTATAATGGCTGCCACAGCTCCAGTCTCCCACGCGCGCTGCTCGAACAGGAGCGGCTCTCGGCTAATTCAACATCCGCCGTTTGATTCGGTCTTATTAATAATAAACAACGGCAGAATGCTGCCTCAGCAAATGCTCGTGCTTAAAAAATAAATAAATAAGCAAGTCTGTCAAATATGAATTAAGAGGCACTGGCTATGGAAAAAAAAATGGAAAGCAGCATACCACAGAGGATTAAGATTATACACTAATTCTGTTGAATAAAAGCAGGCTTGGGTCTTAAATGCTAGTTTTCATAACGAGGTACTATGGGAATAGTCCAGCATTTTCAGAAATGTCATCGAATCGGTTTAACAAGACGTCCCATTGGCTGCTGCTTTCTGGTATTTACATGTTGTTATTCGCTGTGTGAAGTGAACAGAGTATGCTACCCATAATGCACCACGTCAAGTATTTAAACAGCATGCGGTAAGGTGATTTACACTGAAATGATGGAACGCAATGAAACAAATATTATGATTGTGCAACTTGACCTTGTCCTATTCATCCAGTATTGATGTATTTGTACCAATATAAGGCTTCATTTTTCTAATCACAAAAGCAATCCAAAGCACAGGTTTCTATTAAGGCACTCATTCTAACACTATCATCTCTATGGTAACTTACTGTACGCAGCGACTTGTAAGGCGGATGCTCTAGGTAAACAGATTAAAAAGCATGTAATTGTTGATATGGTGTATTTTCCCGTGAGTAGATTTATTGAACATTTTTTTTTTTTGGTAAGGAGTCTCCAGTGTCGGCGACAGAGTCACGGGAAAGTGTTCAGTTTTGTGGACGATCCATGGCACTCAAAGTCACTTTAAATGGATAAAATGTATGATGTGTTGTCCTTTAAGTAATAAAAAGAAACGTTCAAACTGGCAAATTACTGTGGTATAAGAGAAATCGAGCACTTCGGATGTACGGATACTATGTTGGGATTGTGGTTTTATTCCTTATTTAAACAAATCACTTATCTGTTAACTAACTGCTAAATAATTCTGTTTTAGCAGCTCCTCTGTGAGTAAGTCCCAAAGACGTTTCTGTTGCACAGAGTGAAATTTCATGACATACATATATTAAACAAGCATATTTGGGATACAGCCTGAATTAATGACATTTGGACTTGCATTAAAAAAGCCATTTAGTGAATACGTACTTGTGTCTGATAATGAAATTCATAAGTAGAAGAGAGAAGTATTTGAGAAGTAAAAGTGTGCGTCTGTGGGGCTCTTACCAAATGCACTCCATTGGGATTTCCATTAGTGCTTTTTGCCAGGGACGATATAAAGTCCTCAATCAATCACGTTATCCTTTAAAAGCAGATAGATATTTCCGTGGATTAACAACGTGTGCGCGATTTCACGCTTTTAGAGGAAAATATGTGTAATAGGCATGTGCTTGCTCGTTCCTAATATACAGTAATATAGCTCGATACTGAATGGACACACACGATTTATTGTTGAAAATGAAATGTCCCTGATGAAGGTCATATAAATTTGTACATTATGGTTGAATTTCATTCTTCTTATTATTTATAATTAGGTATTTGTAGTTTGGTAGTGCAATCTGTGTGATGTATATAAATCTATATATAAAAGAAATAATGTACAATGGTTGTGATAATATCATACACTGTGAAAGGCTAGGCCAGTTTTCACGATGTGATATTGAGGCAAATACATCCATTCCTTCTGTTGTTTTGTTTCCGTGCTCGCAAATAAATAAATAAATAAACAAAACAAGCTTTCCCCGAGCATATTTTAGCATGTTAAACTGCTCTGCTGAGGGAACACACACTGCCAGCAGCACACTGGAGCCTGATTAAAGTAATGCCAGAACATTTCTCCACGCTGCCTCCTGAACAGCTTCAGATCTCGGGAAAACAAAGAAGCATTGTTGCTCCCTGTGGAGGTGTGTCGAGTGGAGCGAGTGGCCAAAGCCCCTCAGGTCTGGTCTGCTGTTTAATGTCACAGAGTTTAGGTTAAAAAGCAGAGTGCTTAGAAGACACAACAGGAACAGGAGAGATGCGAAAATCTCTCGAAATCAAATGAAAATCGATTTTAAAAAAGCGATATAGTTATATATAGTTATAATTTATTTATCTTTATAAACGGAAAATCTATATGAAAATCCTGTTCTTAGCTCAGACAAAATGACGCATTGATTATTTTCCTATAAAAGGATGCCCTGAAGTGTTTTATTCCTCTTATCCAATAGCAGTTGGACGGCTACATGGACAAAGCACTGACACTGGAGACTCCTTCCGATACGCTAAGTAAATATCTTCTCACAGAAATCGCACAGGACGTTCGCCATACAAGTCCGAGAGTATGCTACTGTAGAAACGATAACCTATTGATCTCTCAATCTCTCTTAAGGCACAGAGTGCATTCTGGGAAGGTTCTGCCAAAACATTTCTTCCTCATGATATAAAATATTACAGTTCAAGATACTTAAAGAAAGTTCGAGTCAATTTCACGGTTCAAGTCCATGTTATTCTCATAATCTCTGTCTTATTTCTGAGTTAATCAAACGACGAGTATTTTTTTCCCCATTTAAATGATTTGTTGTGTTTCAGAAGAATGAGAAATCATGAACAGGTTTTCATCCTGCTTTAAGTTGATGCTAATGCATGAAGCAGGAAGGTCATTAATATTTTTTTGTTGTTGTTGTCCTTTTGCTGTTTTCACGCTACATGCACTAAAATCTTCCATTAAAGAACCCCTCACCCCCGCAAAAACAAAAAACCCCGAACAAGCACTCCTTACACAATGATGGCTTTAGAACGTACTGTACACGCTACATTATAAAAGCCTTCCCTAAAAGCACAACATGCTGCTTGAAACATTATCGGTGTATGATTTATCGCAGAAACAAACTTTTGACTGTTACAGGAAGCAGTTGCGCAGGAGCTCCGGCTGAAAGTTTACATGAGCTGACTCACTTTCCTTCAGTAAATATAGTTCCTTCCTACATGTCTGTAAAAGGTAAGCTACCCGGCACAAACACACAAACACTGGCTTCGTCAGGATGAATCAGTAACATGGCCACGGAACACAAGTCGAAACCTTAAAGTACCCCCGACACCAATAAAATTTTAAATATGCGTTCAATGCTTAATAAACTATTCAGAATGTCCTAGGAAACTCTCAACAACCGTGCCCTTATTAAAAATGGCAAGATCTATACGTGTAAACGGACATGCACTTTGGATATTTGGCAAATTTCCCATGTCATCCCTAATAGTTAGCCAGCTAAGTCAAATACTAGCAGACAAGATAACATTTGTCACAAACAGACACAAGGAAGATCCGGTCATATTTTTTAAGCCGGTAAAAATACACTAAAAGACATAACAGTCTATGTACCAGTCTATGTATGTATTAATAGTTTGCTAGCTAGCTTAGCACACATAGGTTCTGCAGCTAAAAAGTGCCTAAAAAAGCCTATTTTCTGGCATTACTTTGTACAGAGTAGAGACAATATCTCTTTTCCTAAGGGAGAAGTATAGCTTTTGATACTTGTGCACACATGTTTGGATCAAAACCAGTCTAATCTAATATAATCAGATTCCTAGAGTATATAAACATTCAAAAAAATTCCTAAGGGATAGGTTCAGGGATACTGTAATTTGAATCACTGGCTAAAGAAAGATTACCTGATCTGTCACTTCTTTATCTTTTCTTTTATCTTTTTTAATGAATTGCCATTGCGTTTATTTACACAGGAAGGAATATTCCAGTGGGATTGGCAATGTAGCTCTAACTGACCAACTTCCTGATTTAAATTTTGTTGTTGTTGTTGTTGTTGTTGTTGTTGTTAAAGAAAGTCACAAAACAGATCCAAACCTTTCTGTTGTTTCGATTGTGGTAATTAAGTTTTAAGTTGAACCTTTCCATACTTACCAGTGAGTTGCCTATGCTGAAGTTGAACATTTCCTTGGCATCTGCCTTCAACTTGGACACGAATTCTTTGTATTCGGCGTTCTGCGGCTCTTTGTAGGTCACAATCTTTACACTCTGAGAAAGAAAAGAAAAACCAACAAGGTAAAATGTATCATGAGGTGATGAAACGGCAGAGACAAATGTATTCTGTTTTAGTTGATCACAGGTATTTTCAATATTATATATATACACACACACACACACACTTAAATCTTTGTTACATTTGAACTAAAGCTACGTTCACACTAGAAAGCCACAGTGCAACAAGCATATGATGTGCTAAAGTGGAAAAAACAAATGATTCCTCAAATGATTCCTTGAATGATTCCTCAGACCAATCCTAGACTATGACATGTGTGGTCAGATGTTTCTTCAATTCCCCACTCACAACTTTTGTTCCTACTTGCGATTATTTCCCACAGTAAAATTTAAGAAAAACTTTGTTTCCTAAGATGGTTTTGTCTTATTATGTCATGAAATGTGTCTAGAGACATTAGGGAGCTTGAAAAGCTTGAACGGAAGTAGCACAGGTCATTAGAGCCCTAGCGACAATTAGCTTGCTTTTGCTAATCTGCCAACAAACCCTACCTCGTAACATCTAAATCAATCCAATCCTAGTTAGCTTTAACTGCTATATTGTGTCTTATCATAACGACAACATAATGGACAGTACAATGGACAAGAGTAGTGATCGCTACACACCCACAAGAGACGAACCTCAGGTGACGCAAGTAGCTTGTTGCTAGCTAGTGTGAACGTAGCATAAGATTACTCCTCACTTAAACTTGTGTATGAGTTTTTAAAGACAAAATACGATTGCTATTGTGCTTATTTTGTTCACTATTTTGTTCATTTCGTTCTCCGATGCCTGTCACACTATTACATCTTGGTGAAGCTATATTAAGTTTGACCTAAATGAAACCAGGTACCTATTCCTGACAGTATATTGAAAAAAAAACCCAACTTGTATACCATGTTTCCTTGTTTGTGTCCTGAAAAACCTGTATACTGTATTTCAGATTACAAGAACATATCAGACATGTCATACAATCTTCAGGATTCTAGTTATCAATGTTTTTTTGATCAAATGTCTATACACATGGTGTCTTTCCTCTGTGCGGCCCTGTTCCCTCATGTCCTTGTAGCTCAACACATTGATCAGATGACTTCTATTTGATTACAATCTAATAGCATATTTAAATGCCTACACTGGTTTTTAAAAGTGCCATTTATACAAGCCAATACTGGATGGTCTAGATATTAAAACAGACAGCTAATGCTTTCAAACCTGCATTAAAACATTGCTTTTTGTATCGTTTAAAAAAAAATAAGAAAGAAATCTCCTCAGCCTGAGCATGACCTCAGACAAATCACTCAAAAGCTGCTAGTGGAAAGATGAGCTATAACTAATGAGCACTGCACCAAGCAGAACGATTAATTATTTCTAGAGTTTCTACATAGTATTAACGTGGACCAAAGGAAACATTTGGTCATAATGATGTAACTTGAAAGGCAAAACATTTTTCAGTAATTTTATTCAATAAAAATGAATACAATTTCTAAAAAGAAAGCCAAATTATATTCCTGTAGCAGGACATAGTATAGATGGAATTGCTCTTTTTTTTTATTTCTGAGTGTCTTATGTCTCTGTTGTCTGGGTGTCAGATGCGGTTCTGTGTATGCGGTCAGCGCCTTCAGGATTAATCAAAGAGTCTGTTCGTGAAAGTGCTGCGTTTGTCATTCATCGGCGCTGAGCCCAATCAGTTCAGACAAATACGTCTCTGTACAGCACAGAGCATGTCGAGCAGCCTTCATCGGCACCAACCCTGTCACTAAAAAAACAGGCAAACAAAGCACGTCTACATTAAATTAAGAATGACATTTTTTAAAAATAAAAAAACAAACTCTATTTCTATAGATATTGATATAATACGTTCCATTCCCTTTCCAACATCAGCATTGTTCTCCGTCTTATAGGGTGTGAATTCAATCCTAAAAATACTAGCGAGGCACATCAGTCACTGCCCTCAGAGGATGTCTAGCAGCTCGAATGACAGCACCTTGCACTGTTACAATCCTCCTGGCTCTCATCGCATAGACGTGCCTGTAAATACCTCGGCAGCTTTATACCACTTACTGCTTGATTTACACAAGCAGAATATAAAGTACAATCTAAGGAGCTGAAGCACGGCCTTATAAGATAGGATCTGAGTTTAAAAAGAAAAAGAAAAAAAAAGAAAAGAGTCAAATGGCCTTTTAAGGTTTTTTTTTTTTACGTTACAGGACCAGAAACTTGACCATGAGACATGAGACTGAAAATGGAAATGAATCCTGGCTAATTGCGGACATCCATCAATGTGCAGAAGCAGACAGAACCTTACTTTAAAATCTCACACTGATATAAATACAGTGTGATAGTGTACTGGCTGCGGTTCTGTTCTAGTGATTGGAAGTTCGGGAAATACAGATGTGAAATACAGATGTGAAAAGAAAGCTTTCTACAAAGGCCATCTACAGTATTTGACACTAGATCTTACCAGGATAGGGATCCCACACAAGAAGAAGAAGCCTTTTTTGTGCTTTACACTATAAACATTTTGTGTCTATTTATATGTATATTTGTCACATACAGTTGTGCCCAAAGGTTTGCACACCCCTTGCAGAATCTGTTAAATACTGTTAACTTGTAAACTTTTGAACAGGATGATCAGTGTAAATTGTTATTATTTTGTTTAAAGATCTTTTTATTTATTTAATTATTTAGTACTAACCTTCAGATGCTAAGTAAGATAGTATTTTGTCTTCTGGGAGACATGTAACGAAGAATTTACACCGATCATCCTGTTCAAAAGTTTACACCCCCTTGGCTCTTAATGTATCGTGTTGCCTTCTTGAGCATCAGTGAACGTCTGCACGTCGTGTACGAGACCCTCAGTCGTCCTCATTGTGAAAAGACGGATCTCGACATCATATAGTCGCAATTGGAAAGGAGTTAAATATGTGGAAGATGCTGGAAAAGTAAAGGATTTGCAGGACCTGGAGGATTTTTCTGAAGAACAGTGGGCAGTTTAACTGCCCCAAACAAGGGACTCGAGAAGAACTCTCCCAAAACATAAAAACAATCACTGATAATCCAGGTAACGACACACAGTATTAATAATCAGGCGTGTGTAAACTTTTGAATGGGGTAATTGTTTATAAATTCCGCTATTATCTTGTCTTTTGGACTATATGTATAGGTCTGTTATGTGAAATAGATTATTCAGGGCAGGACTAAATGGTGCCTAAAGGACTAAACCAGGGTGACCCATGATACAGCGCCCCTGGAGCATAGAGTGTTAAGGGCCTTGCTCAAGGGCCCAACAGTGGCAGCTTGGTGGTGCTTGGGCTTGAACCCTGACCTTCTGATCAGTAACCCAGAATCTGACCCGTTCGGCCACACAACAAAAATGTTGCACAAGCAACTTTTAACTTTCATGCAAAGTGGGACAGTGTATGAAGGCAGTGACTCTGAAGCTTATGGGACAACAAAGACCATGTTCATTAATGTCCAGTGGCCCTTACTAACTACCTGTTCAGGGTTGCGGTGGTTGGTTAGGCTACTGGTTGGTTCAATTTTTTGGGAAATACAGGCTAAAATCCTTAAAAATACAGCAAGCAAAAATAATAACTGTGTAAGGTCACACCTGCTTTTGTTTCACATCTGAGTCGAGATACATATATGAATATTTGGAGTGTTAAACATATACAGATAGTGGCATTCTGTTACACCCCTACTGGAACGTTGTGTGCTAATTCATAAACCACCCCAGGGTTGAACTTTTGATCAAAGTGCTCAACTCTCAATTCCTCAGCTCTGTTTTCTGATTCAATTCTCTCTCCCTCGTTATTGTAACTGGATAACTGTTTGCTAAAATGCCCAATTGGAAAAGGTCACCAAATGCAAATCCTCGTGCTCAGTATGACTCGATTAACATTTTAAATCAGAGGACTAAGCCTCCCAGCAGTGTTCGAGTACTGTCTTAGCTGCGTACTGTATACGCTGTTGAATGTGTAATACTGTTCCCTGGGGTGAAACCTATTAGAATTAAAATCAACTTGGAGCTTGTTAATTGCTAAACAAAGGCTGGCATTTATTTTAATCATTAGGAATTATAACTAATGAATAATATCTCAAATAAATAAAGAAAGAAAAAAAAGAATACTTGTGTAATTCATGACTACTGCAGTGTAAACAGTGTGTGCTGTTATAGGAAAATACTCAGTGATTTAGTGGTCTGATTCTTACCGTCCCCTGTAATTCAATTGTTTTTGCTGTAGACTGAAGACATTTGGGTTTGAGATCAAAATGTAAATATATGAGAAGAGAGTTCAGAATTTCCGCTTTCAGAATTTCCTGGTATTTATATATAGACGTGTTAAACGACATAGAACATTTTGTATCAGACCACCCGATTTAAGGCAAACTAAAATACTTGGCATGTGACTGACAGGTGTTTCTTTTGATTGATTGTTTACACAAACAAGAAACAGCTCTAAATATCAACTCTTGGGTTTTAGCCTTCAGTTTCACCTGTGAAGTCTGCATTTGTTGTTAAAAAAGGTTAAGCCAACATGACGATCAGACAGCTGACTAAGGGGAGAAAAGCAAGACCTTTTGAAGCTGAGAAAAGAAGGGGAAATATATCATCGCCATTGCTTAAGCATTGGGCATAGCCGATACAACAATTTGGAATGTCATGAAAAAGAAAGAAACCACTGGTGTACTGTGAGAGCTGTGAAGAAAAACCCCAAAACATCAGTCATTGACATCATGAACAACCTCCACAGGGCAGGGGTGAAGGAATCACAATTCGAAGAAGACTTTGAGAGCAGAAATATAGAAGCCATACCGCAAGATGCAAACCACACATCAGCAGTAAGAATCAGATCAAAGCCAGATTGGAATTCACAATGACATACAGAGATGAGCCACAAACGTTCTGGAACCATGATTAAGCACCAGTGTGGAGAAAGAAAGGATCTGCTCATGATCCAACACATACAAGTTCACGTGTGAAACATGGTGGAGGTAGTGTCATGGCTTGGGCTTGCATGTCTGCTTCTGGAACATTCTCACTAATCTTTATAGGTGATGGAACTCATGATGGGAGTGGCAGAATGAATTCAGAAGTTTACAGGAACATTTTGTCTGATAATTTACAGAGAAATTAATGCATCCAAATTAACCAGGAGGAACTTCATCATGCAGCAAAACAACGATCCAAAACACACTGCAGACTCAACAAAGGACTTCATCACCAGATCTTAACCATTTACCAACATTTCACATCCTGAATGGAGAGGAGACTGAATGGAGAAACCCCCCGAAACAAACAACAACTGAAATAAACTGCTGTAAAAGCCTGGAAAAGCATCACAAAAGATGATGGTGACGTCAGTGAGTCGCAGACTTGAGGCAGTTATTGAGGCAAGCAAAGTGTTATTTACTTCAAGACTGTTCTCATACTTTTGATCACCTAAAAATTGGCTGGTCTGATATAAAAGGTTCAATGTTTTATATTGTCTAAATACCAGGAAACAAAAGCTGAAATCCTAAACTCTCGTTTCATATCCATCTTTTGATCTCAAATCAGACATTAAAAGCTGACTCACTTTAAACGCTTCCTTGACAATGTCATCGTCTGCGTCTCCTTGAGCCCACGGTTTAGCCGGATGTCCCTGCACGCTCTCTCCAAACAGATCAATGAAGAAAAAGACGTATTCCTCCTGGGGAAGCCGCTGCTTCCTGAACTGCACCATCAGCTTCCTGAATGTCTGCAGCTTACAGCAAACGTACACCACTGGAAGCAGAGAAAACATTCGTCTTAACACGGGTCCCTCTGAATGACGTTGATTTACAGAGCATGAGAAAATAAAGCGATTTTGGAAATGTGAAACAGCCTTGCTTGTCTCAGAAACGTGTGTGTGACAGTCTGGGAACACCTTAGTAAGTAAATACAAAGTAAAAAAAAATCTCTAACATGGGCAAGCTTATATAATATTTCTTATTACGAGATTCTGTTGTCAGATCATTTTGCTTCTTTCTAGAAAGCAATGCATAAACGTAGAAAAACGATCAGCCAATAGAAGAATTTATCAAGCACAATTGTCTAGAAATATGTTTAATAGTCATATATTCTGCCTATTATAATCTTATCTTAGACAGGAAATACCAGATCAAGTAAACTATGTTTACGATATGCTGACTTGCCGACATGTTGTTTTTTTGTATTGGAACCCTGTCGGATGTGGTTACATTCAGCAAACAGCCAAAATAAGATGAAATTTTTATTTTATAAAAAGAAAAAAAAGTCATTATAATCATTGATATGAAGCTTTCTTGTAAAGATATGTTTATTTAACATTTATAGAAGGTGTCTCCAGAATCGGCGCTCTGAAATGATCAGTTGGTTTTCCACCACAGGAAAGTCTTCAAAGATAACACTTTATGGTTACTTGGTAGCTTGACAAGCTGTGTTTTTGTCCTATTAACAAAAATGCGAGGAAAAGAGATGCAAACAAGGGTTTATAGCTGTTATAACATAAGTGGTAAAGGTAACTAAATCCTTCTGTATAGCATAACTATAAATGGATAAAAACTACAACGTTTCGTTTATTATAAAATAAAATAAATAGTCATGATTGGTAAATTACTGTGGTTTAAAAGGAATGAAACACTTCAGGATGTGGTGTTTTTGGGAAAATAATACACTTCAGGGTGGTGCCAGGCTGCATTACACCAGCCCACTGTGGATTATTTTCCTATAAAATAATACGGGATGGAGATTCTTCTTATGGGAATGAGAACTCTTTCAGTCCAGGAAAGTCTGTACTTTCCAGAACTATATATAGTAGAAAAGGTCAAAGTTTCACCATGTCAGAGGTTTTGATGATTATAATCGCATTTAAAAGCGACGAGACAGTGGGGAAGCTGAAAAGATGGCGTTCCTGCCGTTGCCCTTCCAATCCTGTTGTTTCACTCTCTTTGCACTTCCACACTAGAACTAGTGTTCTACTTGTACTAGTACTAGTCGGACTAGTGTCCTGTTTTAGCAGTACTGTACTGTCCTGTGTTGTTACCACACGTTACACGCGACGTAATGTAGAAATGTGTAGATCTTATTTAGTTCTGTTTCGTCTGATGTGGTTCGTGTGTATGTAGCACCGGGGTCCTGGAGGAACGTTGTTTCGTTTCACTGTGTACTGTACCAGCTGAAATGACAATATTCAAGTTCATATGAAATGACAAGCTCAAGTTCAAGTGACAAACTTGACTTACTAGTGACTGGCACAACAAAGAAAGTAGAAAGAAGGAAGACCTTGACAGTGTGTTCGTTGGGCTGTCTGTCTACAGGAGGCCTTTTTACCTGCCACGTGATATATAGTTTACTATCGCAACCAACGTGACTAACTCCTAAACTCCGAATCCTAAAGAAACACCAGGATCTCAGGTCTCAGGAAGAATTCAGTGCTGCAGTAAGTAACTGCACACTGTAATCAGCAGGGATCGCGAAGGAGCTTGTGAATACAATAGCAGGTGTCACGTACAGGACGTTACCGAGACAGACTACATACTTGATTAGCGCTTTCTTTTCAACATGGCTCGAAGGAGAAAGTAGACGTAAATAGTTTACGCACACGTTGTCCAATAGCACCAAAAATGACTTGCCCAGAATGTACCAAGCTTGTTATCTGATGCAGACATGGCGTAAGTGTCGTGACGGAAAGGGCTGACATGGACGCAGATGAAAGTTACGTAAAGAACGGCCAGACAAATCCCAAAACATGAATCAAAATCGGGAAAGGTACACACGCTGAGCTCAGGCTGATGAGCAAATGACAAGATCAGGGATAATCCAAGCACGATACTTTGGGTTTAAATACACAAACAAATCAAGGAGCAAACAGGTGAGAGTAATTAGAAAACACACGGGAGATAACCAATGACAAGACATCGGAGGCATGAGTCAAAACAAAGCAACATACACTACTACATAACATGGAAGATGGCACTGTAGCACTGGGGGCTGCTATACAGTGTATATATACTAATCGTAGGGTTGCGGTTTCGATTCCCGGCCCACGTAACTCCACATATCGAAGTGTCCTTGGGCAAGACACTGAACCCCAAGTTGCTGCCGTTGGCAAGTGAGCGCCTTGCATGGCAGCTCTGCTGCCGTTGGTGTGTGAGTGTGTGTGTGTGAATGGGTGAATGAGACACAGTGTAAAGCGCTTTGGAACTGCTAAGGTTAAAAAACGCGCAATATAAGTGCAGACCATTTAGCACAATAACATTCAAACAACATTTTTGTTGGTTGTAGAAATGTATAATGTGTTTTGCTTCTATTTTTCTCATTTGTTTTGCTTGTATTTTTCTCATTTGTAAATCGCTTTGGATAAAAGCGTCTGCTAAGTGAATAAATGTAATGTATAAGCACAATTTAAACTGCACTGGCACCCTGTCCAGGGTGTACCCTTCCTTGTGCCCGATGATCCCTGGGATAGGCTCCAGGTTCCCCGTGACCCTGAAAAGGAGTAAGCGGTAGAAGATGGATGGATGGACAATTTCAACTGCCTGTGATACTCGGTGATGTGTGTGTGGTCCCTTGTGTGTGTAGTTTCCCCTACATCACTTAACTTAACAGTATATATGGTATATACCATGTATACCCATTAGGATGTTTGTTTAAGCCCTTCCATTCGACATCATGACCAGCCACCATTGTCTCTAGCTGTAAGCTGAAGATAATGACGTTTTTATTTCATTACATAATGATGTATGTACAATATTAGAGATTTTAAAAAATGTCCACTCATTCAAGCTCATTTTATTTTCATTTCCATTTTGTGTCCATTTCTCTCTCTCTCTCTCTTTTCCCTGTTACACATCCTGTCACCTGCTTTTATCTCCTCTGTTCAAGTGCGGCTCTGAAAGCACCCATTACTGCGCAGTTATTTCGTAAATAATTGATCAGTGAGGAGCTCCGTCTGGCAAACACACCGCGTAGGCTGCACCTGCTTCCGTGAGAAAAAAAAAAGTCATTTATTTAAGCTCAAGCATATAAGAGCAGATTTCATCCATGCAGCAGCTGATTTACTGCGCTGCCTGAATATGGGCTTTACTTAGACAACTTAAACACGAAACAATTTCTTTCCTGCTTAGTAACTGCGTAACTAAGCAATAAAAATGACTCGAAAAGACAAACAGAAGACTTCTGGAATATAAAGATTTAATCGTCCCTATATGCTATTATACTTCCACGATATCCATTGACATTTACTCAGATATACTCACATTTACTCATATACCGTGTTACCTGAACCCGCCAACCATTACGCATTTCCCATAGGAGCTCCGCAATTCAACGCTACGTACACTAGTATGAGTTATTACTCAAAAATATGGCAAAAGAGCAGTATTGAAAAATCCTATAAAAAAAACGGGAGACATACCATTCATTATATGAATCTAGAATGATTCATGTCTCCAATATTAACCAACACCATCTCTAAGCCCTGCCTCCTTCCAACGATCTCACATGCTGGAAAATGTAGAATGTTTCGCGCTCATTAATGTGAAATGAAATCTATCAATGTACAGTATGTTCAACATGGATTAGTTAACTTCGGTTAACTGTATATATTAGGGATGGCACTGAAATAGGGGGCAGTGGTGGGGCAGTGGGTAAAGGCTCTGGGTTACTGATCAGAAGGTCAGGAGGTCAAGCCCCAGCGCTGCCAAGCTACGACTGTTAGGCCCTTGAGCAAGGCCCTTAACCATTAACTGCTCAGATGTATGAATGATATAAATGTAAGTCGCTCTGGATAAGGGCGTCTGCCTAATAATTACTTAAACACTTTTAGTATAAGACCAAAGCAGAAAAAGTACTAAACATTTTTTTTTTCTCACATGGTTTATCGCAATTTTCCTTTTTAAAAATCAGGGAACTATCAATACTGCACATGTCAAACAGGTTTTTTTCTTCTTTAACTTACATTTTACTCTTCCAGTACAGTTGGTGCTTTAATTGCTGTCCTTTCTGTTCAGAAATCTTTGCAGCCCCACGGTACCCTTCTATAATCTGAGCTTGCTGTTCTTGAGCATGATGACAGGCTTGCCTCAATGATGACCTTTATGAAGTCTAAACACGAGGGGAGACACTCAAACACATCTGGAGGGTTTGCCATTTTAATTGGCTGAATAGGTCAAAAACTTGGTCGTGTCTGACAGCCCGGGGAATTTAATGCACAACCTTCATGTCACTAGCACTGAATCATGACTGGTGAATTGATCTTTTCTTTCTTGCTTTTTAGTTCCAAGTGAGCTGTTTCGCTCAGAAGGCCTAATGTTTGCAGGGTGAACATTTCAATCACCTTCGCTCCATTATTCATCTGCTTGCTTTTGTTTTGTGCTGGGTTCTGGATACTGTCTCTAAAAATAGGCAACAAAGGCTGAATGTTGGTGATGGCAGCAGGTTTCTGGCTTGTGCTATGCATGTGCATATGTGCTCAATGATTTATCATGTTTTATAACAATGTGTTCCCTTACTAGCCTCTAACAAAGCTTAGCATGTTACTGAGACACTACAAAGCCCTCCGTCCAGGAGTGTTGCCAGACGTTTTTAGACCCAACCACTTTCTTCAGATGGTAATCTAGGGCGGGGCAGAAATACTAAGAAAATCACACAATCTGGATTCTCAATCTGTGTACAAACCTGAACAGGTTCCCATCAGACATAAGACACCCAAATAAGCAACATTTGCTTGCTGTTTACTATAACAACTAGAAAAAAGCCATAGCTGACATTAAAGTACGTCAGGGTAACAAATTCAGTATCATTAACTAATAGGAGCCACTACTATCCCACTATCCTCCATCTATATTCTCACTATTTAATAATCCCCCCTACTAACCCACACAACCACCAACCCACCCCCCACCCACCAAAAACCCACCAACCCCCCCCACCCCCAACTCACCAACACCACCAACACACCCACCCACCCACACCACACAACAACCCCACAACCACAAACCACACTAACCCACCACCCAAACATAACAACACCCACTCCACCAACAATATCCCACCACCACTAACACCCCCCCACCACCACCACCCCCCCCCCCCCCCATCCAACACCACCAATCCCCACACACCACTACCACCACACCCAACTCCCCCCACCCCCATATAACCACCCACCACCCACACACCACCACCCCCCCACACCAAACCACACCACATTAAACCCCCCACACACCACCACCACCAACATCACCCACCCCCACAAACCCCTACCACCACCACCACACAACACCCACCCCCACCACACCAACCCACACCAACAACCCCACACCACCATCCACCACACCACCACACCACATAACCCACCCCCCCCAACCCAAACCCACCACCAACAACACCCCCCCCACACCAAATAACACCACCCCACACTCACATACCCCACCACCACCACAACCCACCCCACCCCACCACCACAAACCACACACCCCACCATAACCACCACCACCACCAACAAACAACCACACCCCCTATAACACCACCACAACCCACCACCACCACAATACAATAACCACACACAACCCCCACCACCACACCAACCAACACCCACCCACCCCACCTCACCACCCACTAAACATACACCCACCAACACAACAACCACCACCCACCAAATATCATAATAAATCCACTACACACCCACTACCAATAACATAATACCCACCACCACCACCAACACCAACACCACCACACACCAATAACAATAACACACCACCATAACATCCACCACACCAACACAATAACACCACCACACCACCACCAATAACAACACCACACCAACACAATAACACCCACCACCACCACCAACAAAATAATAAAAACAATATCCACCACCACCACTACCAACTAATAACAAAAAATAACATCCTACTACCACCACCACCAATAATAATAATACAACAACCAACACCACCAATAACAATAACAATAACAATAACCACCACTACCACCAACAATAATAATAATCAATACCACCACCACCACCAACAACAATCAACAATAACAACAACTACTACTACTACTCCACCAACAACAAAATCCACCACCATTAATAACTACCTACTACTAAATAATAATAATAATAATAATAACTACTACTACTAATTACTACTACCACTAATAATAATTACTGCAACCACTAGAGTCTTATGGAGCTGGCCCTTAGCTCCAGCCATGCCTCCATTATGAAGTCTTTCCCATGGCGAAATCTTGAAGTTACAGCTTTACTTCTGACAAACACTGACACTGGAGACTCCTTCCATAAATGTTAAATAAAAGTCTCCTTACAGAAACCTTCTCCATATCAACAGTTCCACACATTTTAAATGAGTTTATGCGCGTGTACGCGATACGAGTCCCTGTGAAACAGGATCTGGGGACTGCCATTGGCAGGAAGGATGTATATACAGCATTGCTTTCAAATCTGTCTAAAATACATCACATTAGAGAATAACCGTCTTCCCACGCAGCCTCTTCTTCCGCTGAGGTGTGCACAATACTGTGAGTGTTCAATATTGTACTATATTGCATAACTGATTATATAATTGAGTATTTGTTACATAATGTATATAGAGCTCAGAGAGAAATCTTGTATTATTCTACAGACAGAGCATGGCCAAAATATAAAGAGCTAAGGTCTGCCAGACAAATTAGAGTCGATTATAGACTATGATCTATTTTCAGCTATCGCACAAGCGAAGCCGCAATTCAGATGTAATCATATGCAATTAATACGAGTCTGACAGGCTCGTTAAAGCTGCTGAGGTGTGTGAGTGCTGAGCCGTGATGGAGGTGTGCGTGTGTGTGTGTGTGTTATAGGTTTGCCGAGCCAGATCTGTGTGTAAGAGGCGAAGGATCTGCTACCATCAACAGTATGCTCTGTTCTGCTACGATTATAAGATATAAAACAAGGATGTCAACCACACAAGACATTCCTCTAGGTCTTACTATAATGTTTGAATTCCTAGTCACTTGAACGCAGCATGCCGCTACATTAACATTTAAACAGCAATCAAGCTTGATGTCCATTTGAAAGCAGCCCTTTTGTTGTAAAAATCTCTAAAACTAGGAGGAGCGTCAACAGGATTTGATGTGACTGACAGCAAAATTGGAACCCGTTGCTTTGCTTGATGCTGTTTTCATTTCATGCTGTCAGAGTATGTGCGTTAGGTTACCTGTGTGTAAATGTGCTTTTTTCCCCCCACCCTGAATGGGATTGCAAATCTTTGTGGAACAAAGCTACAGCAAACTCAGCTACAACAAATGACATAAGAAATAGGAAATGCTGTTTATATCCAGGTTCTGCCTTGATAATATTCAATCGTAGTAAGAAATAAATACGTGTCAGCGTGCTGTTAGGAAAATAATCAACAACCACGCACGAAACAGGAATACCGTTAACCTGGGAGTCATTAAGTTCCGAACATATAACAGCACACTCTGAAGTGTTTTACTCCTCTTATACCACGTCAACGTTACCCAGCCTTTACATTTGTTTATTCGCTTAAATGATGACGCGTTGTAGTTCTTATCCATTTATAGTTACGTTTCAATGTCCGTGAATGAAAAATTTGTTCCTGTTACCTCCATCACCGGCCCACCCCCCTAACAAAAACATAACTAACATACATAACCAATCAGAACTGAGAATTTATCAATGCGGTGGGATTGAATTCATTAATATATACATTGTCCAATCATGCGAATTATGTCAGGATCACGTTAACTATCCAAATAGCACAGGACAGTACAGTAACTGTTGGAGTAGCATGTCTTTACTGTAAAAACACTAACAACACTTACAAATAAATAAATAAAACGTACACTTACTCTAATGTACACATTTTTATTCCACCACTCCGGATGAAACGGAATGTAGGCTATATGACTATACAACATACTGACTTTGGAAAGATCTCCATCATCCTCTTGATCACTGTGATTTAAATGCAAATAAAAATACACTCCGTAGTCCAAAATATTGGTCATTTATCTCAAAGAATTTGAATGAAAAGCAAACCTAAATCTCCCTAAAGTAAATTCCCAGGCTTTAAACCTTCCTGGAACCTGTTGTTTCTGCCCAGGAAGTCAGCCATCCATATTGAAAAATGCCTGTTCAGTAGATTAATGAATAATGGCTGCATGTGGAGGAGTTTTCTAATCTATTTTAGCAAGTTCATTGTCATAGTCTGGGTTTTGCCATCTTAGGCTGTGAACTGTTTCCAAAGACAACCCACTCATGGGAACTTGAATAGCGTTATTTCCCACTGCCAGGGAGTACTACCTCAGCGTCTAAATTTATCAAGCAGGTTTGAGTCGCGCTCTTTAAGGAATAAAATGGGCTGATTGTTTTTAAATCACTAAATCATTTGTGCACTTGTCGTGATCCTTCTACAGTCGTACACTTCGCTGATGATCGACCAGGAGGCTTTAGAGTAAACGATCATGCATGTGCTTTAGATCTGAAACACAGCAAGAGAGCTACACTCTTGCGTTCGCCGTCTCTCTGGGTGAACGGTGTTTGGCGTGAGGCTGTGCTGAGCAGCTGCCCACGGTCAAGCCGCAAGAATTAATGATCTGCAGAGCCTTTTACGGGAAAGCAAGGAAAATAGAGGCTTCGGTTTAATTAAACACGGGAGGTGGGCAGCGCGGTGAAGCGTACACTCTGAAAATGCGTACTGGAGTCAAAGTGGCAGACTCCTCTGAAATAAATTGCTTCACACTGTTCTTTGCAGAGAAACAAATGGACACCGAGAAGGCGCCTTATTTTCTCCAGATGCTCTTCTTTCCTGGTTCATCATGTGGAAAAAGAGAACGGAGGCTCGGTGTTTCCTTCAACAAGTCTAGGACTTCAACATCATGCTAGTATAAAAACACAAACTTCCCGCCAAGTGCTCCTTTGCTTACACGGACACCTGCGTTTTGTTTCGATTTCGAGTCTTGTCTCTGCTCCTGTCCTTCGATTGGTGTGTTCCCTGATTGTGCTCACCTGTTTTTAGTTCAGCCTTGATTCATTTGTTTTTTTCTAACCCCGTGTCGATGTCTTGTTGCCATGCATTCTTCAAGCCCTGGTCTTGTCCCATGTCTAGTATTTCCTGGTTGGCTGCCTTGCCTGTGATTTCAGTTCCCAGATTATAGATTACTCTAATTTAATGTTGACTGCTTGTGTTTTGACCCCAGAAATTCTTTGACTAGCTTTGAAATTCTTGGATTAGCCCCAAAAAAAGCACCATGCTGATTTTACACACTTCAGCTCACTGCTAATTTCAACTAGATATGAGGACATGCAGCTTTCCCAACCTGTACAGGCTCTAAATCTCCCAGTACAAGGCTCTGCATGTGTGCTGCCAGAATAAACAAGATGATTACAGGTAAAATAATAAAAGCACACACACATACACACACACGTGGCGGCTGTGGTTCAGGTGGTAGAGCGGGTTGTCCAATAATCGTAGCGTTGGCGGTTCGATTCCCGGCCCACAATGCGGCAAGACACTGAACCCCAAGTTGCTCCCGATGTCAAGTTAGCGCCTTGCATGGCGGCTTGGCTACCATTGGTGTGTGAGCGTGTGTGATTGAGACACAGGATAAAGCGCTTTGGATAAAAGCCATTTACATGTTAAGAACATTATCAGAGAGGACACCTTTAACATGTTTTTCCTATCGAAATAATATTACACAATGTGTACCCTCTATTCGTTTATCCGTCTTTAATGACGAGTCCATATGACTAACATATAGATAAGTAAGTAAGTAAATATTAACACTAAATCAACACTAAGCTATATTTCACAAAGTAACTATGAAAAGAAGAAAAATGCATTTAAACACCTATAATAACATCGATAGGTGCAGAGAAATAATAAGCCACCTGCATCCGACACAAAGACGCAGAGGACAGAGCCGAGCTGATCTCAGATGGTGTGCAGCCTGACTGTTTTCATCAATTACATCAATTTAGACTCCAAATCTGGCCCTGAGCAAAATGAGACTGCATCCACAGGTAGCGACGATAATGTGGCTCTATCTAAAGGTTAGGTTTACTTATTCATAATCTTTTATAAATCTCGTGCCATTTGGACTGTCATACTTGTTTAACCGGATAACAACCTGTTCTACAGAAACAATTTCAGCCACTGAAGTATTACAGAACGCAGAGAAAAACTCGGTGTCCTCCGTCCTCATCCGAGTACCTTCTGTACTGAGAATCAACAGATCCTCATTTTCAAAAATCACACAGTTAGGCATCGACAGCTCTGCTCTAACCCGAGTTTCATCATATCTACAGGATTCATCTGAGCACACAGCATGGAGAGGTTCGGTTTCATTACCTCAGAGTTTCACTACAGGAGCTCCACAGGGGTCTGTTCTCGGTCCACTCTTTTTTCCCCCCAATATATTAAATCACTGAGCTCTGTGATGAAAACATATATCTTCTATGGCTAATACTATGCTGATGACACACATCTGCCCAAGCCTTATACAATATCTCAGACTGCCTTTCTGGCATCTCGTCAAAATAAAGCCGATCTACCTACTAATTAAAAACGTCCCAATGCTGGACCTCTCGCGTGTTTCTCCCTAATTTGGTCATCTTTTAATTCTCACTCACCAGCCTGCTCTATTCTATCACACGACAGCTACAAACTGGGAAGGGTGAAGGCCATCGCATGCTTCCTCTGAGACACGTGAAGCCAGCCAAGTGTGTCTTTTTGAACAACTGCTCATGCTGTGTCACAATCTGAGGAAAGTGCTATCTACCCTCTTCCATATACATGAGCTCTCAGACACCTATGTTTGGCTATCCTTGCTGTGTTTGATAGGGGAGAGAGACAATGCTCCTCCCACGACTGATGATTACGAATGTGGCCTCCTTAACATGGTATTCTTTGTTTTCCGAAAGAAATGTTTAAATAGACACAACTTTAAATAAGTGAGTGATGTGTGTTACATTTGCAGTATAATTTCTATGTCGTTGAACGTCCACGAAAGAAGTTCGTTCCTGTTGTCACGTATGTTATAGCAGCTATACAACAAAAAGAACATGTTACAGATAAACCTAAAAGGCCTTGTCCTGAAGATGTTTTTTTTTTTTAAACAAAAAAATAAAGACAGTCCTCTGGTCCAATCAGAATTGAGAATTCATCAATGCTGTAGGATTTAATTCATTAATATATATCTTGTCTATCTGTCCATCCATTTTCTATACCTCATATCCTACACAGAGTCGCAGGGGAACCTGGAGCCTATCCCAGGGCAGAGGACATCTTAGTCAGGGTGCCAATCCATTTCAGGGCACAATCACACACATTCACACACACTACAGAAAATTTAGGAATGCCAATCAGCCTACGATGCATGTCTTTGGACTGGGGGAGGAACCCCTGAAGCACGGCGAGAACACGGAAACTCCATGCACAAGGGACGGATGGCAGGATTCGAACCCCCAACCCCAGAGGTTATAATATAACAGCTTATAATAATGGTATGGATGCTAAACCAATAAACATTTCTTTGACTTGACTTAAGTCAACGCCAGTCATCTTTATTTTGGGGTGAAGACAGGAAACTGCTAAAATGGCAAACGCTTACTTCCGGTCAACTAGTTTTTACACATTCAATCCATCCAACTCAAACCTTACATGGCTCACCTAGGTCTGATTAGCATCATCACTATTTGAGTGGCCAAAGGGCAACAGATGGCCCTGTTTATTGGAAGTGACTGATACGGCAGGTGTGTTTGTCAGACATCTCCCCCCTCTCTCTTTCACATAGACATCACACTCATCCTTATCACGCTGTATAAATCAGGCAGATAAGTGTGTGTCTGTTTGAGTGTGTGTGTGTGTGTGTGTGCATAAAAAGAGTTTTCACTGGGCCACTGGTTACTTTAGAAATACACCTGGATGCTCTTTAAACCAACCAGAATGTTCCCATCTGTCAAGATACCCCATGACAAAGAAAAGACGCAAAGCATTCTGGGTCGGAGGCACCTCCTCAATATTTAATTTTTAATACTGAAGTGTGTGTCGTATAGGTGATCGCAAAAATCTTAAATAACAATACTGTCAATATTATGCTTTATACGTCACGGAACACTGTCTAAAGGTGCTGCATGTCCCATTAAATATGCTACAAGATGTTAAAAACTGTGCACCTTACTTTGTACTTTGAAGAACAGGATATCAAGGGGGAAAAAAATCATAATTCTACAAACAGATGGTGAAAAAAAAATTATTTTTGGTAAAAGAGCAAAAACTGTGAAACTGTGATACACACCATAAATTCCTCACATCGTTCCAACTCGAATGTCTCCTCATTAAGATGTTTTTTCCCCCAATATTACTGCAGAACATATGCACGTGCCAATTCTCTGTCAGACTAACTAACTATCAGTGCGTTTACATGGACAACAATAGTCCGATTTTAAACCGATTAAGACGATACTCTGATTAAGAAACTAGCATGTAAACAGCGATTATTGATGACCTTAGTCCGACTAAAATCATACTCGAAAGTAAACATAAATGGAATTAAGTCATGTGGAGGACTCCTGTTTTAGTCGCATTATCGAGGTGTATTATAGACATGTACACACCTTAATCACACTATTAACATCGCGTGAGAGTTTTCACCACATTTTATTGACAGGATACGTACACACACGGCAGCGCTCAACCATTTGACGGCAAACAAGAGAGCACGGCTACGTCCCAAACCACGTACTTACCTGCTGTATAACAGGAGAAATACATGTATTTTGGCTATTATATAGTAGGTAAGCATACGGTTTGGGACGCAGCCAACGGCTTCAAGCAGTCATCTATTTGCAGAATGACCAATAATTAACTGCATTTGAAGCTTTTGTAAAATTGAAGATAAACACACCCAGAACTGTATACGGTTCCATAACGAAGACCAACTGTATGTCGATACGTGAAATTCAGGAGGGAACTTAGGACGGCGTGGCGTGGGGATGTAATGAAGTGTGCTGTTAATCGATCTATGTTCTATAACATGTCAAACGTGAACATGAAAGGAATATTCTAAAAGTGACTCATGTAAACACCTTAATTGTCTTATTCAGAACAAGGTCAATAATTACATTACCGCTGTCCATGTATACGTAGTCTATGATGCTACAGTCAGCTCCAAAGTTAATCGCAGCACTACTAAAAACAGCTAAAAACAAAGTCTGTCTTTGCGGTTAATGTGTTCTTAGTGAGTTTAACCGTCGCGTGGGATTTTCATATACAATTGTCTCTACACAGAATGGTGAGAAAAATAAAAAACATCCAGTGAACAGCTATTCTGTGGGAGCTGACAGGAAGTCTATAGTAACTCAAATAACCGCGTAGGAGGCAGGATTAAGTACAGTTTTTATCTAAATATATCCCAGCTCTTACTGAACAGTTTGATTTCCTTATTCACTGAAAGTGTTATACACAACAGGCCACGCCTCTTTCACTGGGACTGACAGGGGCAGATTTAACCAATACTGTATTGATTTATGTATTCTGCCTTAAGAGAGAGAGATATTAACTGTTTAATGTTTAATAATGAGTGCAATTAGCCTAGCCTCAGAGCTAGGTGCGAGTGAAAAGAAATGAAATTGAATGAAATGGGATTGAATGACGCCTTTACAAGACTCACATAATGTGAATTTGATGTGAAGATTTTAAGGGTTTATGTTTCCCTGGTTATGCTACAAGGCTTGCTCTGAATTGTTCATGTTAATGTAGCTAGCTACATTATTTACCTTGAGTAGGATTGTAGTGGAGAGTAATTACCCGTCTAGTAATGAACTCCCGGTGCTGTGTTTAATGTTTAAGATGTCGTTCCTCCTCTATTTTCACAGCGCAGTGTGCAGTCTGCAGTACTTTCTGTAATTGTGTAATTGGTCCTGACTAATGAATTCATGCAGATAAATCTAACCATTAAATAACTAGAAAATAATTAAATAATTGTATTTTTTTAAATAAAATCTAGAAAATGTTTTAGTAACAATTTAATTTTGCTTATCGTGGCACTTTTCAGTATCTTCACTAAGCACTTCAGTATCCTGGTCAGGGTCCAGTTTAGCGTAGCCAGTCCACCTTGGTTTTGTTAGGTGGGAGGAAACCGGAGAACCCAGAGGAAATCCGTGTGGACGTGTGGAGAAGGGAACGTGAAACAAACTGAAACCTGAGCTCATGATCGATGCTCAGTTTGGGTGTGCTCCAACTTCACAGAATGGTCAGTTAAGGACTGGAAACACAGCAGGCTACGTTTTCCTACTCTGTACCCGCTGTAGCCTCAAATTCCTGTTCATGGCTGACAGGAGTGGAACCTGACGTGGTCTTCTGCTGTTGTAGCTCATCCGCCTCAAGGTTTGACATGTTCCAACCGAGATGCTTTTCTGCTTACACCTATTATAAAGAGTTATTGTTATTGTAGTGGCTTATTTGAGTTACCATACCCTTCCTGTCCCTAGTTTCCTCTGACCTCTCCCTCGTTAGCGTTTCTGTCCTCAGAAATGCAGCTCACTGAATGTTTTTTCCTTTTCACACCATTTAACCATGCCACAGTCACTAACAGCACACTTTTTCTTCATTCAGATGTATATGAAATGAACGCTACCGAAACCTCTTGACCTGTATCGGCACGATATTATGCATTATGCTATGGCCACATGATTGACCGATTAGAAAATTGCATGCATGATCAAGCGTGCAGCTGTTTCTTATAAAATGGACGCTGAGCGTTTATGTGCGCGTTTATACTAACAGTGCCAGTACACCATAAACGATCAGGTCGTAAAGCTGGTGATACCCCTCCACCTCTCAAATGTTCTCTGTCTCTATGGCAACACTGGCTACTAGTCAGTCCCCCCCATCCGCCGACCCCGTTCCCCACAACCAGACATGTGCTGCAGGAACAGCTGACGGGGAAAAAAAAACTCATCCACTCATCATTCTTCTCTCTGTGTCATTACGATTACGATCATTACTTTCTACAGCCACGTTTAAACAAATTAGCCTTACTACAGTCGTAACAGTCATATTAACAAGCTGCATTTATGATACAGCTTTCCAAACGCCCACAATGCAAAATAATTACTAGACTAATGTCATCCTATCATCTGTCCGGCTCACGAGGCGGAATTCCATGTTATCTTCCCACATCGCTATCTAAACAGCAGAGGTGGGAAGTAAGAGAGTGCAAAGTTTGGTTTTTAAGTATCTCTACTTTACTCAAGTTTTTCCATCATCTAAGAGCTTTCATTTTTACTTTCAAAAGAAAAACTGCTTTCTATTCAGTACATTCTCAAACATGTGAGTCTACACTCAGCTAGCTTGTACTGTCAGAGCTATCATGCTAGCAAACAGCTCAGAGATTAGCAACAAAGCTGATGTTAGTTAGCCTTTAGCAAATGTTTCCACACGTCGTCTTGTTGGTACACAAGGCGCTCATTTACTTTTGTGCATTTTCTTTTGTGAATCTTTTTTTTTGTACTTTGATACTTTCATGCTTTAAGTAAGTTACATTTTTCTATTTGAGTGAGGAATGTGACGCTTTGCTTCATCTATCATGTACGTGTATCGTGTTCTTTAATGCAGCGGTCCCCAACCTTTTTTGCGCCACGGACCAGTTTAATATCAGACAATATTTTCACGGACCGGCCTTTAAGGTGTGGCGGATAAATACAACAATGTAAAATGATAGGACCGGCATAAAAACTGGGGTATTTTTAAAATATAATAATAAACATGAATCCAATGTGAAATCGCAACTTTATTAGCAGCGTCCTCGTAACATCCTCTCTCCCCCCTAACGCTCTCTGGTCTCTATGGTAAGGTTTCAACGTATCACGTGACCGACACAAGCGACAGGCCACTGTAGATCCTGGTGGTAGAGCTTCTTGAACATGGGCTTGACTCATTCAAATGTTGAATCCACTAACTGTTAGAGACCTAATCATGGAGAAAAAAAAAGACTAATCTTACCAAACGCACCTTTAAGAGTTGACCTCCCAATCAAAAATGGCTGATGGTGACATGCCCAGAACGTCTCAGGTGTTTATGTGCAAACTTTCTATGCAAAAAGTCTAAAAAATATATATATAATTAAATACAAACCATGTCAGACAGTAACAAACATGATTCACGTTTTTAAGATAAGTTACTTGCTGTTTGCCTGCTAACTTTATTTACTTTTTAATATCTTATTTTTAAGAATTTGATTAAGGGATTTGAGTACCACTTGTTTAATAAGGGATTTAAGTACACCTTTTTAATTAAGGGATTTGAGTACCACTTGTTTAATAAGGGATTTGAGTACCACTTATTTAATAAGGGATTTGAGTACCACTTTTTTAATAAGGGATTTGAGTACCACTTCTTTAATAAGGGATTTGAGTACCACTTTTTTAATAAGGGATTTGAGTATGACTTCTTTAATAAGGGATTTGAGTACCACTTCTTTAATAAGGGATTTGAGTATGACTTCTTTAATAAGGGATTTGAGTACCACTTTTTTAATAAGGGATTTGAGTACCACTTCTTTAATAAGGGATTTGAGTACCACTTCTTTAATAAGGGATTTGAGTACCACTTGTTTAATAAGGGATTTGAGTACCACTTTTTAATAAGGGATTTGAGTATGACTTCTTTAATAAGGGATTTGAGTACCATTCTTTAATAAGGGTTGCTTTAATAAGGGATTTGAGTACCACTTCTTTAATAAGGGATTTGAGTACCACTTCTTTAATAAGGGATTTGAGTACCACTTCTTTAATAAGGGATTTGAGTACCACTTTTAATAAGGGATTTGAGTACCACTCTTTAATAAGGGATTTGAGTATGACTTCTTTATAGATTTGAGTATGACTCTTTAATAAGGGATTTGAGTACCACTTTAATAGGGATTTGAGTACCACTTTAATAAGGGATTTGAGTACCACTTCTTTAATAAGGGATTTGAGTACCACTTCTTTAATAAGGGATTTGAGTACCACTTCTTTAATAAGGGATTTGAGTACCACTTTTTTAATAAGGGATTTGAGTATGACTTCTTTAATAAGGGATTTGAGTACCACTTCTTTAATAAGGGATTTGAGTACCACTTCTTTAATAAGGGATTTGAGTATGACTTCTTTAATAAGGGATTTGAGTACCACTTGTTTAATAAGGGATTTGAGTACCACTTCTTTAATAAGGGATTTGAGTACCACTACTTTAATAAGGGATTTGAGTATGACTTCTTTAATAAGGGATTTGAGTACCACTTCTTTAATAAGGGATTTGAGTATGACTTCTTTAATAAGGGATTTGAGTACCACTTGTTTAATAAGGGATTTGAGTACCACTTTTTTAATAAGGGATTTGAGTACCACTACTTTAATAAGGGATTTGAGTATGACTTCTTTAATAAGGGATTTGAGTACCACTTCTTTAATAAGGGATTTGAGTACCACTTCTTTAATAAGGGATTTGAGTACCACTTCTTTAATAAGGGATTTGAGTACCACTTCTTTAATAAGGGATTTGAGTACCACTTCTTTAATAAGGGATTTGAGTACCACTTCTTTAATAAGGGATTTGAGTACCACTTCTTTAATAAGGGATTTGAGTACCACTTCTTTAATAAGGGATTTGAGTACCACTTTTAATAAGGTTTAGTAACTTCTTTAATAAGGATTTGAGTACCACTTTAATAAAATTTAGTACACTTTAATAAGGGATTTGAGTACCACTTTAATAGGATTTGAGTACCACTTTTTAATAAGGGATTTGAGTACCACTTCTTTAATAAGGGATTTGGGTACCACTTCTTTAATAAGGGATTTGAGTACCACTTTTTTAATAAGGGATTTGAGTACCACTTCTTTAATAAGGGATTTGAGTACCACTTCTTTAATAAGGGATTTGAGTACCACTTTTTTAATAAGGGATTTGAGTATGACTTCTTTAATAAGGGATTTGAGTACCACTTCTTTAATAAGGGATTTGAGTACCACTTCTTTAATAAGGGATTTGAGTACCACTTTTTTAATAAGGGATTTGAGTATGACTTCTTTAATAAGGGATTTGAGTACGACTTCTTTAATAAGGGATTTGAGTACCACTTTTAATAAGATTTGAGTACCACTTTTTAATAAGATTTGAGTACCACTTTAATAAATTTAATAATTTGAGTACCACTTCTTTAATAAGGGATTTGAGTACCACTCTTTAATAAGGGATTTGAGTACCACTTTTTAATAAGGATTTGAGTACCACTTTAATAAGGGATTTGAGTACCACTTTTTTAATAAGGATTTGAGTATATTTAATAAGGATTTGAGTAACTTTAATAAGGATTTGAGTATGACTTTTTAACCAAAGGGATTTGAGTACCACTTTTAATAAGGATTTGAGTATGACTTTTAATAAGGATTTGAGTACCACTTTTAATACTTTAATAAGGGATTTGAGTACCACTTTTTAATAAGGGATTTGAGTACCACTTTTTAATATTTGGACTAGTTGTCACTAAGTTATGATAATAACATAATTAGTACTTTTAAGTACCACTTTTTTGTACCAAATGGGTTTGAGTACACTTGTTAATAAGTTTGAGTACACTAAAGAGTACCATTTAATAGGTTTGAGTACCACTTTTAATAAGGATTTGAGTACCACTTCTTTAATAAGGGATTTGAGTACCACTTGTTTAATAAGGGATTTGAGTACCACTCTTTAATAAGGGATTTGAGTACCACTTGCTTTAATAAGGGATTTGAGTACCACTTCTTTATAGGGATTTGAGTACCACTTTTAATAAGGGATTTGAGTACCACTTCTAATAAGGGATTTGAGTACCACTTTAATAAGGGATTTGAGTACCACTTTAATAAGGGATTTGAGTACCACTTCTTAATAGGATTGAGTACCACTCTTTAATAAGGGATTTGAGTACCACTTTTTAATAAGGGATGAGTAACTTTATAATAACAATAAATTATAGTAATAAGATTTGAGTACCACTTTAATAAGGGATTTGAGTATGACTTCTTTATAGTGAGTACATTTAATATGGTAACTTAATAGTGGTAACTTTTAATAAGAGGTACCACTTTTTAATAAGTGAGTATTGGATTTGTACCATTTAATGGTACACTTTAATAGGATGGTACACTTTTAATAAGGGTTTGGTACACTTTAATAAGTGGACACTTGTAATAGTACACAATAAGATTTGGGTAAATAATTGAGTACCACTTAAAGCACTGTAAAGATAGACATTTTAAAAGGGGAAAAATGAGTACACAAAGATGAGTAATAAAAATGAGACAATAATAGATACCACTTTAATAAATTGAGTACCACTTAATATTTGAGTACCACTGTTTAAAGGATTGAGTACCACTTTTAATAAGGATTTGAGTACCACTTTTAATAAGGGATTTGAGTACCACTTCTTTAATAAGGATTTGAGTACCACCTTTAATAAGGGATTTGAGTACCACTTCTTTAATAAGGGATTTGAGTACCACTTCTTTAATAAGGGATTTGAGTACCACTTCTTTAATAAGGGATTTGAGTACCACTTGTTAATAAGGGATTTGAGTACCACTTCTTTAATAAGGGATTTGGGTACGACTTCTGCTAAAGTGCAAGTGTGTTTTTGTCCTGTGTAATTAGATATTGGGCTAACTAGCTCATTTTCCATCCATGCAGACCCTTCTATTGTCAAAGTACAGGGTAAATGTTTAGCAAAGTCTCATATTTGGAAATATGATAACCATCACAGATGTATTTATTCTCTCTGGTTAGTGTTTAACAATGACTCAAGCAGTGAGAGATTCAGTGACAATGAGCAGATACTGGGTGGTTTCATGACTTAATTATATATATAGTCAGTGTGCAACTAACACAGAAGGTTCATGACAAATTTCCTCTCAAGAAAAAAATCTGAAAAATCAGTAACGGAACTAAAAACTTCAGAGGAAAAATGTAAATCAGTGTCTGTACTTTTATCACCTAAAAATCCCCACACAGGAAAAAAATCCAGACGGGTTTAATAACAAATCTCGATTTGATATTAAAAAAAAAAAGTACAAAAACCACCCCCACCTTTGAACCTACCTTCACCCTTTCGTAAATGTTCCCATGAAATGAATCTGAATTGTTACAAATTTGGGAGAGCGAGACAGAAAACATGATCACGTTTTGAAGTGTTGGTGACATAACTGGATGGATTACTAAAATTACAACCAATTACAACCAACCCACAGTGCCGTGAGCTAAATTTAATCCGTTTCAGCCTCTCAGAAAATTGCATTAGGGGGAAAAAAAATGGATGCATGTTGAAGCGGAATGTTGTGTGTAATTAATATAGAGAAGCAGATTTACTTTCTGCCTTATGGATAACGACATGCACATATCATACTGAAAAGGATGGAATATACAGTAGAATATGCTGGTGTGCTGCTCTTTTCTGTCTCAAACACACACACACACACACACACACACACACACACACATAGCTTTGATTAGCTAAATAGAGCTGTAGGGGTAAACACACCTGATCACCCCAGAGACTGTATAATGTAATCCTGCGCTGAACCTCACCATGCTGTCTGAATTAGCCTCTCACTGCCTACATACGAGCCAAATCACCAGGACACCGTCACACACTCAAAATAATGGGACGTAATTGGGCTTCTGGGTCTGAGAATCACTTATGGCTACAAATAACTGCTCATGTAACTCCAAACCCGAATGCCTAACCCTAACCCATACATACCATGTAAAAAGATCGCTTTTTCTATGCAAAAATCAAATTTGAGTATCTGGACCAACAAATCATAATCCATAGATAATCAGCTGATCCTCCGTAATAATCCATGCTCCGTTCAAGGTCACCATACTAAACTATCTCTGACTCGCACGCCATTTTAGTCTTGTTAGCGTTGCTGGAGTTTAGCACTGTATTGTTTCCTGCGCTGAAGCTACTATTCTGATCTAATCAAACAGGGACAATATTCATCTGTAGGTCCATCCATAACGGCACACTTTGGTAAGTCGCATTGGTTGTCTGATTACTGCCAGCACAATAAAGCTAGTTTTCAAGGTTATATTAGCTTGTACTCCACTAGCCATCTAGCATAAAAATATGAACCACTCTGCAGATAACAAACAAGGCTAACACAGAAGCTTATCCAGCAGGTTTTAGAGCTGTATTGCTGGCAATTTGTTAGCAAACCTATATTTTGTGTCGTAGGACAGGCCACGAGAACCGTGATATGATATTTTTGCCGCCAGCCGCCACAACAGAACCCCTAAAGAACCCGTAAATCTGGAATTCCTCGAAACCCAGATTTACCAACCTCCAGACGAACCTCAAACACTATCTTTGTGAATCTGCATGCGATCTCACGATCGTGTGATCCGAACACTGAGCTAGTGCTAATGAAAACCAAAGGTTACGTATGTAGAAGTGAATTGGGAAAAAGCAGTGCGGGTAAGCGCGAGGCGTCCTCGTCTAATTTAGTCTCCCGATCCCGCTCACCTCCCACCGCCCGCCGTCTGGGTCTGATTAACTCCCTGAATCAATTCCCAGGTCAGTTTTAGAGAAACACGGTCAATATAAAGTCCAGGACTTATACCAGAAATCAGACCAAAAATAGAGCCATAAATCAAAGAGGAACAAAAAGTTGGGACAAACGATATTTTTCAGGAAATATCTACCATGCACCAGTGGCTGTTTCCTTATTAAGGAAAAAAATCCAACGCGCATCCACCCCGACTGAGCCTGAGATGTGAGTTACACTCGGTCAGGGAGCGTTTACAGATTTACAGACGTGAATTAGACTGTGGGAGTATTTACAGTGATGCCCGTAAACGCAACTCTGGTCATTCAGTGCAAAACTGTAAATCCAAGTAAGTCTCATGGGTAGAAGACATTAATTTGGACTAGAACAGTGGCACCATGTAACGCCTGACAGACAGGTTAAATATATCCAAGTTTAATAATTATGACCCTAGTTTCGTCAATGAAAAGTACTCCTATGTAGTATAAGAGAGTACACATAATTAAAGCAAGGGGATTTCAGACCACACAACGTCTGAAATGATATACACGACCTGACAGCGAAGCCGTCTCGGACCGAGCATGGAGGTGGACGAGCAGATTTGATGTCTACAGCGTACAAAGACATTCTATACAAGAATTGTGTGCTTCCAACTTTGTGGGAACAGTTTGGAGAAGAACCACATACGTGGGTGAGATGGTCCGGTGTCCACATACCTTCGGCCATATAGTAATGATTGAAGGAAAGAACACCAAAGCTTTTAGCTGTAAAAAAAAAACATTGCGCAATGACTTTTTGTCAAGGCGTACTTGTTTGTTTCCATAGTCTCTATTATTAGTGCACTTCATTAGCTAAGTAGCTTGCCAGAAGTTAATTCACTATACTACCCTTTTCTTTTTTTAGCCATTCAGGTTTCTAGGCAACCACAACATGTGACCTGGCAGCAGACTGGAGCGTTTAAATGCCTCATGGGCTAGCTAATGAGTTTATGATTGGCTCAAACTTGCGGCAGTAAATCCAGTGTCGAGAAACGAGAAGCTGAATCGATCAATAAATCAATATTCATCTTACACAGTGAGCCGAATATATTCAAATAACAAATAAGATCTTTCAGTTGAAAACTCAGTTCAGGCCTCAGGGTGGATTTTATATATATATATATATATATATATATATATATATATATATATATATATATATATATATATATATATATATATATATATATATATATATAGTTTTTTTCCCATTCAGATTATACTCATTGTACTTTGCCAATTTTTATGGTGTGAAATTGTAATATTATATGTCAGTGTGAAGCTCTTACATTTGAGAGAAAGCTTTGTTTAGCTGAAGCTAGTAAGCAGAATGCTCTGTTTCTTTCCCCATCATCGTCTCTCCTTTCTAATTACACGCTTTAGCAAAAACAACCTTCAATAAACAGCTGTGTGTCTGAAAGATACATGATAATTGACTGAAAACTGTCATCTCTGTCTGTGTAACTTCATGCGCGTTATGTATTATGATTAGGAGTTACGTGTATTATCATTCTTTGCTCAAAACCAAAGTGTTCTCAAATCTGATTGGTCAGTGTTGATTCATTTTCTAGAACCATAGCTCTGAGAACAGGTCTGGTTTCAAGGCAAATTACAGTTATATATTAAATGTTCTCATTCGATTACATTATCGTTTCTATAGCAACACCTTATATAGTGGATGCTCCACAATTATCTGAGACTAATAATTAAGAGATTAAAAACATCCATCCATCCATCCTCTACTGCTTACTCCTTCTTCAGGTTCGTGGGGAACCTGGAGCCTATCCCAGGAAGCATCGGGCACAAGGCGGGGTACACCCTCGACAGGGTGAGATTAAAAACGTGTTGATGTTTAACAAAGAAAAATGTATAATCCATGTATAAGTGTTGAATTATACAGAGGGATTCACCAGAATGGAAATTCTTGACTGAAACCAAAATTCAGGACGCACTGAGCTGACACCTGAATGTGAAAGTGCTTTATTGTGGTCAGGTGTGTGGTGAATTTGGAACACACCCTGGAAACCTTGGGAATACACCCTGAATGGGATGCCATTGCATTCACACACACACCTACACACCTCGGGGCAATTTCCAATCAACATCAACAATCAACATCCTGGCATGTTTTTGGTTGGGAGGAAACTGGAGAACCCAGAGGAAACCCAAACAGACACTAACCTGAGGTCAGGATCGAACCCTAGACTCTGGAGGCACGTATCACCATGCTGCAATGCACCTTATTAACCGTACTAACTGTATTCGTTTATTTATCTGCTAATAATGAAAAGATTATTAAAAAACCTTCCTGATAACTGTATAGACAAGACAAAATCTTAGATAAAACAAAGGCAACCTGAGTAAAAACAAAATACAGTTTGTATATGATAAAGTTATTTATTGAAGCAAAAAACTTATCCAATACTAACTGGTCCTGTGTGAAAATATATTTGTCCCTGTAGTTACTAATTCCTCAAATCTATGAAACTGCATTGATAACGGGGTTCAGCTGGATGAGGATCAACCACGCCTGTTTACTGCAAACCCTGTTCAATCACATCAACACTTAAATAGAACTTTTTCACCAGCATGAAGTTGGTTAAAAGGTCTTACTGAGTAACACACTATGCCAAAAGCGAAAGAAATTTCAGAAATGATGGGGAAGAAGGTGATTGAAATCCATCAGTCTGGGAAGGGTTACAAAGTAATTTCAAAGGCTCTGGGACTCACACAGTGAGAGCCATTATCTCCAAATGGAAAAACTCGGCATAGTAGTAAACATTCCCAGAAGTGTCGACCTAACAAAATTCCTCTAAGAGCACAGCAATGACTAATCCAGCAAGTCAGAAAAGAGATAAGAAGGACCTACAGGCCTATCTTACGTCAATAAAGGTCACTGTTCATGACTCCACTATCAGAAAGACACTGGGCAAAAATGGCAGCCATGGAAGAGTGGCGAGGTGAAAACCACTGCTAACCCCGAAGAACATTAAGACTCGTCTGAATTTTACCAAACCACACCTTGATGATTCTCAATCCTTTTGGGAGAATGTTCTGTGGACTGATGAGTTGAAAGTGGAACTGTTTGGAAGACAGGAGTCCCGTTACATCTGGCATAAACCAAACACAGAATTCCACAAAAAGAACATCATTCCTATGATCAAGCATGGTGGAGGAAGTGTGATGGTGTGGGGATGCTTTACTGCTTCAGAGCCTGGACAACTTGCAATAACTGAGGGAAACATGAATTCTGCTCTCTACCAGAAAATCCTCAAGGAGAATGTCTGGTCTTCAGTCCGTAAGTTGAAACTCAAGTGCAACTGGATTATGCAGCAAGACGACGATCCAAAGCGTAGGAGTAAATCCCAGTCCTAGAAGGTTGCAGTTCTTGCTCATAAAGGTGGCACAACCAGATTTTAAGTTTAAGGGTACAATTAGTTTTTCACATAGATGATAAGTGTTAGGTAACTTTTTTCGCTCCATTAAAAATAAATAAAAACTGTATTGCGTGTTTACTCAGACTGCCTTTGTTTTATGTTGCATTCCGTTTGAAGATACAAAAACTATTGAGTATGAGATATACGCGAAAACAGAAGGAATCAGGATGGGGCAAATACTTTTTCACAGCACTGTATGTGAATAACACCTGAACACTGTTGCATTCCTAGTTTTAATTAAAGAAGAAAAAAAGAAGCGATGTCTGCTGTGTGTATAATAAAAGTTGTTTACGGTGTAGCGCCTGCAGCACAGCGACATGTCTCGCTGTTCAGTCTGACAGAATGAGCTGTGGGGAAGATCTAGCTCTGAGACATGTGAGCATGTGTCATTAAAAAAAAAACAGAGCGAACGGGGGGTTGTGTGTGAGTATAGGCATGCATATGTGTGTGTGTGTGTTCATTAAGAGGCTGACTTGTGCTCCTTGGCATTTTTAACACGCTTTACTCTCAGCGTCTGCACTGATGTCTGAACCTCTAATTTCCTTCCCAGTGCCATCTTTCTGCACTACAGAGCACACATCATGGCACATTGAATACGAGAACCAGACACACAGCTTCACACACACACACACACACACGGCGCTAGAGATCAGACGATAGAGCAAGCAATTACACAGAATCGAAACAGAGAAAGAGAGAAAATGTCTCATTAGTAGTTGATCGGATCGGGCGTGAGACACTAGAGATACAGAGAGAGAGAGAGGGAGAGAGAGTGAAGTAATAGAAGAGACGTGAAAAGAAGGATGTGTGTTTTCAATCTGACACTCTGTGACACGGCCCAGTTGCGCAATTATGTCATGGGAAAAGAGACAAAACGATATTCTCAACGAGGCTTTAAGTGCTGCTTGGTCTTAATTGGATAAAGAGGGTCAAATCACCCCTGTAATTATTCACAGACGGCGCTTCTTCTTACAAGAGCCGTAACGAGGAACAGCGATGAGAGCAATCTGTACTTCTCAAATCTATGAAATGATTAAAAGATGAGCAGCAGATGTGATCCTTTCACTCAAGTTTGTTTCTCTCCTCCTCCCTCTTCTCTCTCGCTCTCGCTCTCTCTTCATTTCGCTGCCACAGCAAAGCTCTCCTGAAGCCAAATTCTCAAACATGGACGAATACCTCATGAGTAGAGTCTCACCATACGGGCACTATGGGATCATTTCATGAATTTAGGAGAGGCTACAGGGTTTAAAGAAAACAAAACACGCCTCTCCTTAGTATGTCGTTTTGATAAGCCGATACACTGGAATACTAATGTATTAATCTTACTAGCGACATCCTACATGACAAGAGCGGTCCAGAGAACACATCCCTGGTCTGGGGCTCGCAACAACTAAACCGTGCTGCGGTCCAGATCGAGCGCGGAAGCTATGGTGTCACAGCTGCATGCCGAGTAACGTGATTGGTTCTGCTTGTCGTGTTACTTTGTGACAATGGGAAAAGCGTTGTTACGGTCAGCAGAGGAGATGGAACGTGTTAGTGATATATAAAACCAGACTCGAGCATTGTAAATAGCTCGGCTTTGTAGTGCGAGTGCTTGCGCTGAGAGCACCGTGAAAATCGTGACAGCCTCCGCGGCTACAAATCTTTTTTCTGCATGACAGCATGCTGTGCTGTCCAGAACACCCTGTTCTTCACTACTGGAGTGTTTGCACCAGAAGAAACTAATAAAAAACAATAATCTGATGAGCTTCGCGTTATACTCGCAGTTTGTTTGTAGGGGCGGGACATACTCAGTCTAGAAAGCATTTGATTGGATGCAAATTGGATAAGTGCAGGATGAGTCATCGATTTTTTAACCTTTTTGCCACAAAGATTGATAAACAATGAAATTAATATTGAAACACAATTTTGTCAATATATAGGTGGCCATGAGGCAGGTCTACAGACAAAAAACAACAACAACAACCCCAGTTCCAAAAAAAGTTGGGACGCTGTATAAAATGTAAAATAAAAACAGAATGCGATGGTTTGCAAATCTCATGGACCCATTCGTTATTCACAATAGATCATAGACAACATATCAAATGTTTAAACTGAGGAAATGTACCATTTTAAGAAATAAATTCGGTCATTTTGAATTTCATGGCTGCAACACGTCTCAAAAAAGTTGGGACAGGGCAACAAAAGGCTGGAAAAGTAAGTGTTACTAAAAAAGAAACAGCTGGAGGAACATTTTGCAACTAATTAGGTTAACTGGCAACAGCTTGCACTAACACTCTAGCTAGCCAACATAGCATGATAGCTACGAGCTAAAAATGTAGATGTGTAGATAGCTCCCCGTCAAAGACTGGCATAAATTATTGCCATGTCCCAACAATCAGGAAATGACGACCCATTAGTGAAAAGCCCACATTTAAACAGCAAACAAATGACATCTCAGCAAGTGGAAATATCTTGAATATTGTCTGTATGATCTAGAATTTTCTGTTGTAAGATTAAATTAGACCAAATATAAGATTATTAAACTTATTCTGAGACTTTTTTGTTTTTACTCATTTTCAATTTTAGCTTCTTTCTAGAAATAAATACTTAAAATGAGCAAAACTGTCTGCCAGCAGAACTAAAAATGTCTTGGGATACATTAGAAATCCTACATTTTTAGTTTCAATAATTGTATAGGAAGTACTACTAGTACTAATACTAAATTTGACTATATTTAAGATATTTTCACATATTTTCACCAGTAGCTAAGATAAATTGTGACTTGTATCTCGGTTCTACCGTGCCACCACCCACCACCAAACATGACAGATGGATTAAAAAGCAAAGTTTGAGTTCAACTCTTCTGACTCACCACGTGCTTGCTGGCTAATATCGTTAACAAGATCACGGTAGGAAACCTTCCCATCCTCGTTAAACACGATGTGCTCAGCCGTGATGTTCTCTGCAATCATCTCCGTATACGGTCCCTCCACAGCGAAGTAGCACGGCCGGTCGTCATTCTTCAGGTCATGGAACGTGAACATGGCGTATTTTTGCCAGCCGAAGTCTCTGTGCATCTTCACCACGAACTGGCCCAGTTTCTCATGCGTTGGTCCTGTGTTTGTGATGGAAGAGAACGTGTTAAACCCCAACGCCGGTGCTCCAGCCGTCACCATGGGCATCTCCCAGTGCGTGGTGAAGCGGGCGACGGGTGAAGACGCATAGTCACAGCCCGGCCCAATGAAGGCCCACGGATCATGAGCGATCTTCAGGTCCACGGCCACGATGGGCGCCACTGATTCAGAGCACAGACCCTCCTTGTTCTCGCTGCTGCTGAAGACGAGGCGTATGTGGTGGCCTGGAAGGAGCGTGGGGTCTGAGTTGACCTTCTCCACAGCCCAGTTTAGAGCAGGACCTACTCGAGGCCATGCCCATGGGTACGTTGTGTTATGGAGGGGTAAGATAACAGCCAGGGTGATGTTCTTAAGATCAGGTGATCCTTCAGGCTGAGGAACCATCTCCAGTTCCACGACTTCTAAAGACACTCCGCTGAGCAGAACCAAAAGGGGCAGCCAAAGCGATCCCACCAACGCACACTCCATCTTCAGCACCCGAGGTCCTGACCAGTCCAAGAAACATGTTTAAGATGTTAAAGTACACTCTAAGAAGGACATGATATTAAAAATTTATCAAATCCCATTGTGTTCTTGGTTTTATTCTTCAAATAACCTGAGGATGTATAATCTTGACCACATCAAGAGCTTAACAAATCTGAGCATGAGCTTCATTATGTTATTAAATCAACAGAGAGATCAAGGTCCTGGAAACATCATCAGACATATATAAGAATTTTTGACAGATCTTTACAAAATGGGTGTTGTTTCTATGTAATCCACTAAATGTCTGGACAATATACAGCGGTACTTGAAAGTTTGTGAACCCTTTAGAATTTTCTATATTTCTGCATAAATATGACCTAAAAAATCATCAGATCATCAGAAAAAGATCCCAATTAAACAAATGAGACAAACATATTATACTTGGACATTTATTTGTTAAGGAAAATGATCCAATATTACATATCTGTGAGTCGTAATTGCTTTCAGTATCTGGTGTGACCCCCTTGTGCAGCAATAACGTTGCCGGTAACTGTTGATCAGTCCTGCACATTGGCTTGGAGGAATTTTACCCCGTTCCTCAGTACAGAACAGCTACAACTCTGGGATGTTGGTGGGTTTCCTCACGTGAACTGCTCGCTTCAGGTCCTTCCACAACATTTCTATTGGATTAAGGTCAGGACATTCACTTAACCACTACAAATCATTAACTTTATTCTTCTTTAATCATTCTTTGGTTGAACGACTTGTGTGTTTAGGATCAATGTCTTGCTGCATGACCCACTTTCTCTTGAGATTTAGATCATGGACAGGTGTTCTGACATTTTCCTTTAGAAATTGCTGGTATAATTCAGAATTTATTGTTCCATCAAATAATGGCAAGTCGTCCTGGTCCAGATGCAGAAAAACAGTCCCAAACCATGATACTACCACCACCATATTTCACAGATGGGATAAGGTTCTTATGCTGGAATGCAGTAATTTCCTTTCTCCAAACATAACCCTTCTCATTTAAACCAAAAAGTTCTATTTTGGTCTCATACGTCCACAAAACATTTTCCAATAGTCTTCTGCCTTGTCCACGTGATCTTTAGCAAACTGCAGAAGGGCAGCAAAGTTCATTTTTCCCTCCACTCCTGGGGAGGCTAACAATGGTCTTAAACTTCCTCCATTTGTACACAATCTTTCTGACTGTGATTGGGTGAACTCTTTAGAGATGGTTTTGTAACCTTTTCCAGCCTGATAAGCACCAACAACTTTCTGAGATCCTCAGAAATCTCCTTGCCATAATACACGTCCACAAACATGTGTTGTGAAGATCAGACTCTGACAGATCCTTGTTCTTTAAATAAAACAGAACGCTAAATCACACCTGATTATCATCCCATTGACTGAGACCACCTGCCTCTAATTTCCTCAATAAATAAATGACCAAGTATAACCAAATGACCAAGTATTTCTGTCTCATTTGTTTAATTGGGATCGCTTTGTCTACTTTTAGGACTTGTGTGAAAATCCGATTATGTTTCAGGTCCTATTCATGCAGAGCTATAGAAAATTCTAAAGAGTTCACAAACTTTCAAGCACCACTGTACGTGCCGTTTTCGGTTACAATTATTTAAAGAGACAGGTCACTTTTGTTCTGGAAAATGTATACAGATATATATGTATATTATAGAGTATAATAAGATATATAAAAGAACAATAAAAATATGTAAGTTGTTGTGCGTGTTGATTTAAAAATGCAAGAGTCAATTTGGACAAATATGTCAAATGAAAATGCCAAATTATTTATGTACTTATTCTTATACATAAACGCCTGGCTTTCATGATAGACAAGCACACAAGGGGGATGTCAGGTACTGAAATGTTTACAGTAAAATGTTCAATATTCTCATATAAACTCCACTAAGTGTTCTGATACTGTATAATATTATTATCTATATTAAATGACTAACAATACATTGCGCATTGACAGCCATGTTGAACTCACGTGATTGAATTTACGGTTAATATTATAAAGACGGACTATTTCTACCGTTTACAACACTGATCACATAGAAAAGCCAGTATTTAGGCGAGTGTGTGTTGATTTCGAAGCTAATGGATGACATAAACTTCTATCCGTTATTACCTTATGTTTGCTTTATATCTCATACGCCGTTTGGAGTAGTATATTGTTGTTGTCGTTGCTACTGTTGCTGTTAATCCTGAACTATAAGAGTTCATTCAACCCCGTAGGTATAAACTCATCAGTGTAAGTGTTTAAACCTAAATACCGTTTAGATTGCAATTCGGCGTACACATTTATTAATTCAACACCGGATGTATGTTAGTTCAGCATTAGTAAGAGTTAGGCTATTCCAACACGGTAAGGGTTCATACAACATGGTAAGGTGTTATTCCAACACTAGGAAAAGCTCTTAAACACAATACTAATGAAATATGATTAGAAAATGTTTCACGATATCTGCTTTAAGTGTCAAATTAATAGTTATTTGTCAGGTGATCACATTTGGCTACATAGAGAGTAATACACATGGGGTGAGTTATTACTGGACAATATATATATATACTACATTTTTTAAAGGGTCTCTCTCTCTCTCTCTCTCTCTCTCTCTCTATATATATATATATATATATATATATATATATATATATATATATATATATATATATATAATATTATTAATAGTAATAATTTGGTGCTTGGCCCAATAGCAATAATAATACTATATAACACACTAAAGGCTAGAGACTAAAGCTGACTCTCTGGATAATAATAATAATAATAATAATAATAATAATAATAATAATAATAATAATACAGTGCTTGGTTCCCTAATAATAATTAAGCACATTAAAGTATAAGGATAATCAACTCTTAAATTGCTAATTGAGTGTAAGAAATCATGATATACCCAAAATCAGCTATAACAAAATAAACAAATAAACAAACAAATAAACGAATAAATAAAACCATAGGTACTGAACGTCATATCATATATCATTATAATATATCCTATGATTTATATGTAAATATTAGATTTTTACCTCCGATTCAGGGTTCAGTCCTTGTTGTAGCTCATGTTTGGTCTGGAGCAGGTGTGTGTGTGTGTGTGTGTGTGTGTGTGTGTGTGTGTGTGTGTGTGTGTGTGTGTGTGTGTGTGTGTGTGTGTGTGTTTCCAAACTTTAATCGCAGAATACACTCCTCCTGGACAAACTCGTGTGGAAGTGCAGTGTATATTCACTGGATGTTTCTGGAACACGGGTCTTTACGCATCGTCATTTCTCCAGCGCGCAAACAAAGTAGCCGAGATGTCTGTCCTCCTTCAGTCCTCCTTCAGTCCTCCTGCGATGAGTGAAGGGGCAAAGGGGAAAGTCTCCAGCGAGAGAGAAGAGGACAAGCCCATGTCCTGCGGTGTGTCCCTCGGTGTGGTGTGGTGTGTGAGGAGCAGCCTGGTAGAGGAGTTGCGGTGAGAAGTGAGCGCGCTGCAGAGCCGATCACCGCCGCTCACTGATCCATGGGCACGGAACACTCCGGGTTGCCAGATTGAGACCAATCTTTACCTCCTATAAACAATAAACACGCATTAAGACACGACTAAACGAGTTTGAGAAATGTTCCTGTTGTAGCTAGATCTATTTCATTCTACACAACATCACGGTGTGTGTGTGTGTGTGTGTGTGTCTACTCTGTAGCGCGCGCGTGTTTGTGTGTGTGTGTGTGTGTGGCTACCCTGTAGCGCGCGCGCGTGTGTGTTATATGTTGATGAGAACCCAATTCCCCAATAACGACATTTTTGACTTTGTGGGGACATTAGGTGGGTCCCAAAAGTAAACAGAACTATTTATTTATTTACTTTTTTTTAAACAGAACTGCAGCTGTTTTTTTTAGATGTAGTGGAGGATTTTAAGTAGCTGTGTTATGTCAGTAGAAAGTCCTCACGAGGACAGTAAGACAATTGTCCCAACAAGGACAGTTTTGAACCTGTGGGGACATTTGGTCGGTCCCAAAAGTAAAGACAATTATTTGTTTATGTAGTTTTTGTTAAACAGAACCGCAGACTTTATTTATGTGTAGTGCAGGATTTTAAATAGCCTTAGTAGAAGGTCCTCACAAGCACAGTAAGTGTGTAAGTGTGTATATGTGTGTGTGTGTGTGTGTGTGTGTGTGTGTGTGTGTGAGACAGTATGGTGGGGACATCTGACTGGTCACCTGTTTTAACATTTATTTGGAATACACAAACAAGCAAACAACAAATAAACAGATAAAGCCGCAAGTGTTTCCTGTTGGTTACTAAGTTTGGGTTAGATTTAAGGGGTAGCATAGCATTAACTAGCTACAATAATAGTTAGGTCAGTGGAAGGTCCTCACAAAGGCAGTTAAAACTGTGTGTGTGTGTGTGTGTGTGTGTGTGTGTGTGTGTGTGTGTGTGTGTGTGTGCAGTACAAGAATGAGATATTTCATAGAACATTTGGTTTGGTTTATGCATCTCATTTTCCCCATACGCCATGTGAACGTTCTGAGTCCGTCCTGGGTCCGTCCTGGGTCTGTCCGGGGTCTGTCCGGGGTCTCAGTGGATTATAATGCTACACATCAATAACCAGCAAATGTGATATGAACTTTTACAGTACTTAATTAAGAGCTACAGTGTCAAATATACTCGTGTATTGTTATGAAAATGATTCTAGAGCATTTCACATACTGGCTAATTGTAATTCATATCGCACTCTGTCACTGGCTGAACAAAAGAAAGTGACTTGTTATTTTATTTTTAATTTTTTGTGACGCTGTTTGACTGTTTGGAATTTTGGTCCCTAGTCCCTCGTGACCTCCGGCATTTTAATCACACGCCTCTCTTCCTTTTCATTGTTCTGTGTTTTCCCGCACTCTTCCGCTCAATTAAAAGGTGCTATTTTTGTTGAGTCCATTAAGCTTTTATCGGCTCCTGCTGCCATCTCCTCCCTCTCTACCTCCCTCCACTTGTCCCTCCTCCAAACTCCTCTGTCTATCCTCCTGTTTTCTTTCTGCCAGGCACTATCTCGGAGCGGCTCATTTTGCACCGTTCTCACTCTGTAGCACTTTTCCTAACGAGGGACCCTCGGATCAATAGGGAGAGGGAGGCAGGAGCTCGTTTCCCGGATGCTCCACACCAGTGAAGCCATACCGTGTGAGAAAAACACAACGGGTCACATAGCCGGCCGTAAATAACGGCGTTTTCTGGATGGGAGGATGCCTCCCTTGTTCCTCTTCATAGCTCCCCCGTGACCTGGACATGCTGACCACTTCCACTGTCTGCTTATCCTGTGCTCTGTGACCCACCGACTCCCCCCATTGTACCCACACATGTGTGTATATATATATATATATATATATATATATATATATATATATATATATATATATACATATATATATACACACTTCAGAAGAGGAAGGATAGAGGCCATGTGCATTCACATTATCCACTTAACTATAGTTCAATTTTATTTCCAGATGCACCCACTGACAAGCTAAAAAAAAAAGTGGATCAGATGTTAAAACACAGAACAGAGGGTGCATGTCCAAAATAGGATCTCTCTCACCCCCGACCACTTCCTGCTCACTAATGCTGTACCTTTTCCCACCGCATCCTACACCCACCTCTGCACAAGTTACTCATCCACACAAAAACACCCACACGTTCATAATTTATGTACGCTGTCGAGATGGGCTTTAACGAATACAAATGTAAGAGATGGGCCCGTTGTCATTTATTTACCAAACCAAACCATGTATAATGTTTACAGCAGAAAACATCAGTGCTGGGATTTGAATTCATCCTCCAAGCATGGTCGTAAAGGGTGGAGGGTGGGCGTAGAGGTCCTTGAGAGGTCAGGGTACTGTAAGAGAATAAGTGCGTCTTGTGTTGGAAATAATACAGACGGAAATGATATTTGCATCATGTAAATTGAACTCATATTAGAGGTCTGGGATTGCGAATGGGATCCTGCAGAACCCAACAACAAAAAAGAGAGTCCCAAGCAGACCTAAAGGGCTTAATAATGACATATTCGATATTTTAAAAAGTAAGCTTTCCTGATAAAGAAATGGACACGGTCAAAAGATCCAACAGCAATCTTCTATTACTAGCCAGACTGATATAGTGGATCTTGTAAAGTGGTTTAGACTTAAAGGTGGGATCAGTGATTCTGAACTCACAAAATCACAAAAAAATAGGAAATAATTGTTGATATTTTTTTCTTTTTGTGTTAGGTTGGTTTCAAAATGTATAATTTTTGGCTCTGAAGCTTGACCTTATCGTTCTTCATCACCCTGACAAAGCCATCCGTGACGCATGATGGTGGTAGCATCACACTGAGAATTACCCCAGCCTCAGTCTAATCCAGCAGATCTCCCTTAGCCAGAAATTTTTTTTGCCAAATTCTTTTTTTTTTTAATTAATGGATAAAATGCTGCTCGTCAGAACTTGTTGGTCTGCAGTTACATAGCACTTTTTTAACCTTAGCGGCCATCAGGAGCAACTTGGGGTTCAGTGTCTTGCCCAAGGACACTTTGCAATTTGGAGTCATGTGGTGTCACAAGGAGTCACGAGGAGTCACGTGGAGTCACGAGGAGTCACGTGGAGTCATGTGGGCCGGTAAAATCGAACCACTAACCTTACAATTAATGGACAACCCGTTCTACCACCTGATCCACAGCCGCTGATAGCTCCTTGATTTTCATGATGCTATTTGTTTAGATGTGTTCTCTAACAAACTCTGTGTTCTTCCAAAAACAGGTGTATTCATATTAAGGTATGACACCTTGACATATCACGTGCCACTTTAATTTCACACAGGGGACCTCCAGTCAACCAATGATGTCACTTCTGATGGCAACTGGTTGCAGCAGAGATGATTTAAAGTCGGGTGAATACTTATGCAAGCCGCAGCGTATGGACCGATTTCAGGACGTTCCTACTATGTTTTGGGTTTTAGGATTAAGCTGTTCTCATACTGAGGTGTTAATTAAACAACATTGGCAGAATAATTTAGCAGAACCATTTATGAACGTTATGGTCCTAATGTAGGAACTCTTGGATCACAGAAGGTTCAGTCGGGTCATGTTTTCTGAGTGTTGTGCTAACGTTCTTATATAACGTCCGTAGACATTCTTTAAAAAAAACAAACAAAAAAACCTTGCTGCAATATTTTCAGTTGGAGGAATGTTAAGAATAACATTTTCATAGTTCTTGCTAACTGGGAATGTTGTGTGAGCAAGCTAATCATTATTCCAGCAGGAATGTTATTTTTGGAATGCTGCAACCTTTTCAGTCAACAGGATCCTTTGGATGAAGCACTCATCAACTGGAGGCTACAGCCTGGAGACTGCTGAGGATGGTACCGCTTGAAGTACCATGGAAATGGTCTTGGACCTCAATTCCACACGACGTTCTCGCTGTAGTTGCTGGGACTACGGTTTTTGCAATGACATTGGGACTGCAAATACCACATGCAGTTTTACACTCAGGTCTCCTTTAGTGAACAGTGGACTAGTTCAACAAACAGACTTCATGTTAAACCATAATGGACTTTCTTTTACGTTCACACTATACGTTGTTACCCAGATGAGGACGGGTTCCCTTCTGAGTCTGGTTCCTCTCAAGGTTTCTTCCTCATATCATCTCAGGGAGTTTTTCCTCACCACCTTCACCACAGTCTCTCTCAATAGGGATAAATTCACACACTTAAAATCTCTATCCTGTGTTTACATGTTTCTGTAAAGCTGCTTTGAGACAACGTCCATCGTGAAAATCACTACACAAATAAAATTCAATTGAATTGAATTAGCGTTCTCGGTTTGCTTGGGTTCTCGCTTTCATGTCACACGTCTCCACCCCTCTCCACCACCCATTCGATATGTTCCAGCTCCATCCCTCAGAACCTCAGCCTCGTCCCACACACTCGTTCCAGCGAACCTTTAACGAGTACATACTGTAGAAATCCTTCCCCCCCGATGCTTTGTGCTTCACTTAGAAGCAAACACATGTGCATTTTTTTTCCCATTTTTGTTTAGACTTCTTTCCTTGCCTGGTGATTCACTCCCTCTCTTTCTCTCCATCTCTCTCCCCATCCCTCTTTTCTTCCCCCTGTGTTTCCTGGCTGTTAGAAGCCGGGTCTGCTTTCTCTCCGCTGTGCGATTAAGCTGTTGTCTGGTCACTGACCTTGAAACCTTCAGAGGAGCCCACACTGAGAGACGAGTGGCACGTGACACGTCCGCGAATTTAGGATGTTAATTATGTGTGTCTGCGCACACTCACACACACACACACCACACAGACGTTCTAAAGTTGTCGGCTGGGTAAACGGTCAATACAGTCTGTAGCCCATTCTTGTGATTGTGCTCTGATTCATTACAGCAGCCTCGGAGAAATCAGCCTCTCTGATGATGCGATGCATCTGCTTAACATAGTGTGCTTGCAAGTGTGCATGTGTGGGAGGGAGCCATGAGCTTTTCCCTCCCTCTCGCTTGTTCATTTTCTCTCTAAAACACACACACACACACTGTGTTTGATCATTCTCCTTTGCTTTCTTTGAGTAAAGAACAGGAATGTATTTGTAAATCAATCCCTTATCGGTGCCATCACTCGGTGCTTACATCATGAGGTCATGAAAGGATCTCTCTCGCGCTCTCTATCCGTATGATATCACTGGTTCCGAGTCAGCTGCGAAATCCTCTTAGGCAGGATGGAGCAAATGTCGGTTCTAAGAATACACAGCACACGCGTCAGACGTGACCCATGGCCCTGTATCTATGAGCAAGTCCTACACACTCCTACAAGTTTCCAATGGCAACCAGTGTTGCAATCTCCTCATAATGAAGCTGAAGTTGTTATTCACCACTGTAACATGTCCTTGAACATCCCTGGGACTGAAGCTACATGCTACATGCGACTGAAAGTACATATCACATGCCTCCAAGGTTGGCTGATTTTGATCGAGTAGAGAAACGTCTGAGATGGGCTTTTTCAATAAAGTCTAGACCACCATCTTTAAACACAAGCAGTTACCTTTTAACCCCCGCCCCCCTTTAAAAAACAAAACAGGAGTCTAGTATATTTCTGGAAGAATAGTGCTAGAGTTGTAATGATCATATTAACTATTGATGATGACGATGACACATTTTAGACACTTTAAAGGACAGACTGAGGACAGACTCGACTCCATGGACTAGGAAGCTAGCTAGATGGAGAGATCTCTTCATGTACAATCAGCCAGATGTTGAGATCTCTTTATAGATGCGAGAGATGACTGATGGAGGAGGAGACAGCTGTGCTGAGATTAGCTCAGACTAGCAGCAGAACCAGCAGTGAAGATTTCCCAATTTTTTAATTGAGCCATTGTGTAAGTGTTTCGCTAACGGATACATGGTTCCAGTCAAGGTTTTCATTAAGATTTCTCAATCTTTTGTGTAAATGTTTACATTTGACATTCTGTTCTCATGAAAAGCATGTCCACGTGCTGGTAGATATAGACCAGAGATTAAGCTAAAAACCTGGAAGTGATATGGGAGTTAGACCAGGTACAAACCACAGAGTCCGGCTTAAAGTTTTTTTTTTTCTTTTATAAGTCACTGCAGATTTAGTGCTTGGTGAAGAGGTAGGTCTTCTGTCTTCATTTGAACTCAACTATTGACTCAGCAATTCTGACTCCTGAGGGAGTCAACAGTCTTGATGCATGTCTTCCTTCTGCCCTAAAGGGACAGTGGGTCAATTTGAGCAACGCACGAGTCTTAAAGAGAACGTAGTATAGAGCACGGCTTTATGATGTCTTCAGGTAGGTGAGGGAAGGTCCATTCGGTTTGGCATTGTAGTCACGTGTCAGTGTTTTAAATCAGATGCGTGCAGGCAGCTTCAGGAATCAGTCGAGTGGAGGAAACGCAGCATGTGAAGATGGGAATGTAGTACGGCGAGCTCCTCGACTGTTTTCAATCATCTGCCACTGAATGTCAAGTAGTAGCGAGTCATTGAGACTGGACGTTTCAGCCACTCGTTCATGCTGCTTCCTGCAGTCTTCTGAATGCTGAAATGTCTTCAAGCGCATATTACAGATTCAGACATTTTGAGTCTGATGTGAAGCATTTCTGTGAGAAACTGACGGCTTTCCAGTAAAACACTACGCGGTAAAAAAAACACTGCGATGGGTCCGAGTCCACCTTTGTCGAGTTCGAGTCCAGACCAAGTCCTTAACCGATCGGGTCCGAGCCCAAAAGCAGCCGAGTTGGATAGAAGTCCGAGTCCTTAATGACCGGCAGTAATTCAATTGAAAAAAGATTTGAAATTGCGATTGTAAACTCAACATTAACACTGTTAGAACTAACACTCTAACACAGCTGTTAAAGAAATATTTTAACCTTCACAAACCAATGCCAACAAAGATGTAACAATAAATAGCACTATTACATCTTTCCATTGCCATTTAATATTTTTATTTCACGACATCAGAACCTCAACTGGTTTTCTATCAAAAAATGGTTTCAAAGAAAAAAAATGGATATAGAGGTACATGTAGAACTTTTATTATATTACAAGTGTATGAAAACACAAATGAAGCTGTTTTGTTATTGTATCACACAATATCGTGTCCTCCAGTTCGAGTTGACATTTCAATGGTTTGATGCATCTCCCCGACACTAGTAATCACAGGTATATAGGCTGAGAGTGAGAGAGAGACAGCGAGAGAGAGAGAGAGAGAGAGAGAGGCAGCGAGAGAGAGAGAGACAGCGAGAGGAGAGAGAGAGACAGCTAGAGAGAGAGAGAGAGGCGAGAGAGAGAGAGACAGCAGAGAGAGAGAGAGACAGCGAGAGAGAGAGAGAGAGAGGCAGCGAGAGAGAGAGAGAGAGGCAGCGAGAGAGAGACAGAGTGAGAGAGAGACAGCGAGAGAGGAGAGAGAGAGGCAGCGAGAGAGAGAGAGACAGCGAGTGAGAGAGAGAGACAGCGAGATGAGAGAGAGAGACAGGAGTGAGAGAGAGACAGCGAGATAGAGAGAGAGGAGAAGAGAGAGAGAGACAGCAGAGAGAGACAGCGAGAAGAGAGAGACGGAGAGAGGAGAGAGAGCAGCGGAGAGAGAGAGAAGCGGAGTGAGAGAGAGAGACCGAGATAGAGAGAGAGAGACAGTGAGGAGAGAGAGAGAGACAGCGAGAGAGAGAGAGAGACAGCGAGAGAGAGAGAGACAGCGAGGAGGGAGAGAGAGAGACAGCGAGATAGAGAGAGAGAGACAGTGAGTGAGAGAGAGACAGCGATGAGAGAGAGAGAGACAAGGCAAGAGAGAGAGAGAAGAGAGAGACAGCAAGAGACAGCAGAGAGAGAGAGACAGCGAGAGAGAGAGAGAGAGCAGACAGAGAGAGAGAGAGAGAGAGAAAGAGAGAGACAGCAAGAGAGACAGCAAGAGAGACAGCGAGAGAGAGAGAGAGAGAGAGAGAGAGAGAGAGAGAAAGAGAGAGAGAGAACAGAGAGACAGCAAGAGAGACAGCAGAGAGAGAGAGAGACAGGAGATAGAGAGAGAGAGAGAGAGAGAGAGAGACGGAGTGAGAGAGAGACAGCAGATAGAGAGAGAGAGACAGTGAGAGAGAGAGAGAGAGAGAGAGAGAGAGAGAGAGAGAAGAGAGAGAGAGAGAGAGAGAGAGACAGGAGGAGAGAGAGAGAGAGAGAGAGAGAAAGAGAGAGAGAGAGACAGCAAGAGAGACAGCAGAGAGAGAGAGAGAGACAGCGAGAGAGAGAGAGAGAGAGAGACAGCGAAGAGAGAGAGAGAGAGAGACAGTGAGTGAGAGAGAGCAAGATGAGAGAGAGAGACAGTGAGAGAGAGAGAGAGAGAGAGAGAGAGACAAGAGAGAGAGAGAGAGAGAGAGAGAGACAGCAGATGAGAGAGAGAGAGAGAGAGAAAAGAGAGAGAGAGAGAGACAGCAAGAGAGACAGCAGAGAGAGAGAGAGACAGCAGAGAGAGAGAGAGAGAGACAGCAGAGTGAGAGAGAGAGAGAGAGAGAGAAAGAGAGAGAGAGAGAGAGACAGCAAGAGAGACAGCGAGAGAGAGAGAGAGAGACAGCGAGAGAGAGAGAGAGAGAGAGAGAGAGAGAGAGTTATATTTAGCAGCAGGTCATAACAACAAGCTTCATGCTTTATTACTGCTTTTAATCTGCCTATGAATCACAACAAACTCATTTCTGAACGCTTGTAACCTTTTTTCATTTGAATTCCTAAAAGAAGGTTTGTGATATTTACTACATGAAGAAGTACATTTCACATTTTCCGTGGAATCACCAAATGCTAATGTTTAGCGCTGGGCGATATGACTACGATTTTATTTCACGATAGCGATACGTTTCTCAGGTCGGTCTATCAGTAGTATTCGAGTAAGAAATACTACGGAAATCGAATAAAGCAGTTAAAGTAAAATAAAACAGACTTCACATCGATTCTCATTAAATTTACTGAAGTTACTGAGTTAAATGAGTGCGTGAGTGATTTCTCTGTGTTTTGTTGTTGACCCAGACAGCAGCAGGGTTATTAGACTG